>JAZGTJ010019592.1:0-10818 GCA_036877575.1 Botia almorhae | reverse complement strand
CAAACGTGTGCTGCAAAAAATCCTTTCATTACTGGGAAGTTTTGTCTTGTTTAGCAGTAGAAACTTCCTGAAAACCAGTTCAATGTTTCTGAGAGGCAAAACCGGGTAAGATGAGACTTGTTTTCAGAGAATGTCTTGAATTAAATGTTTTTCTTTGCAAATAGAGTTTTCTTGTTTAAGCAGTAAAACTGGTTAGAATTATGCTTCAAACAAGAAGGAAAACAGCTCTTATCTTATGCAGTTTTGCCTCTGTGGTGAATGTATTGTGTTTTCACAGATGTTTGGGTATGTTTATTGGGAAACAACACAAAGAAACTGATTATGTAGATGTTTGCAGTGTGTAGCTCCTCTCTGCACACTGAGCGAGCGAGAGGCCGAGCACTTACTGTGGTTCTGAAATCTATGCTGCTGTTGTTTTGAATAACACATGTGGGCACTTGATGTTTTCACAGCTGCCCTGCTGGACTTGCATTGCACCTCTACAGGGTCTGTCACACAGGAAAGGGATTGTGGGTAAATGTGAGGAGGCTAGCAACTGTTAAGCTGAATTTGCCTGACAGTACTAAAAGCTTTTTGACAGATCAGAACATATAGTCTCTTCCACCCTTTCCTCATTATCGACACATCCGGTTCCATCTGGTTTGTTTGGCTAGTGAAGAGAGAGAGACAGGAACAGAAAAAGAGGGAGAGAGAAGGAAGGAGGGATAGAAAGTCTCACAGCGTCTCAGGACTTCACTGCACATCCTCCTGTAGCACAGGACTGAAGACACAGCCTGGCATAAGGCTGGCAGATGTGCGTGTTCACACCTGACACAGTCTTGTGTTCTGCCTGTGATGTGTTTGAATGATCACTTTATTGCTGTGTTTCATTCAGAGATGGATGTGAGATATTCCTACATGTTGCTGACGTACAATTATTCAATACTAGAATCTGCAGTGCAGGCGTTCAGACATTATCAGACTTAAACAATGCCATACAGTGCTGCTCCATTTAAATAAACAGACAAGCTCATTTACTATGCTGTACGCACCTGTATCTGCAGAGTATATTATTGTATAATGTAGCACTGTTTTCTCATTGAAACATTTCGTTTGCTCTTTATCATTGTTTATCAGCCGGTTTTTTCCATGTTTGTGGAATTCCACATAAGTTTGAAGTTGGAAGTCTGACTTTAAATGGGGTTTTATTGCACTTTCTCTGGAATGAAGTTGGAAATTGTAGAATGGAACGCAAGCGTAGGTTCACATGCACTAGACAGAGCGCCACTTCCTTTTAAAGACATGTATTGAATCTTAAGGCAGGGTAAGTATCTATACATATAACAAGTATATTGAATGTCATATTAGCAACCATGTATGTTAATGCACGTATAAACACACTATTAACACCATCTGTTGAATTCTGCTGCTTTTGAAACAAACTGTGTGAACAGCCGCGAGAACACAAACACGTACTCACACATTTATACATTTATTTTACATTTATACATTTTGGCAGACACTTTTATCCAAAGCGACTTACATTGCTTTATACTATACATTGTTTCTGAGTATGTGCAATCCCTGGGATTGAACCCATGACCTTGGCGTTGCACCATGCTCTAACCACTGAGCTACAGGAAACAAACATGAACTCACACAAACACGTACTCACACGACACAAAATGCTGTGAAAATGAATAGGGTCATTAAAATGCCAAAATATGCAAATGTTATGTTCCATTTACGTTAAACTGAATTTCATTGTTTTGAGGTGAGAACCGCCTGTTCTGTGAAAACTGTGTTAGGTCCATTAATGTCATAAGATCCACATATTTCATAATCATTCCACATTCACAGCAAGTGATGCACCAAAGAGTGCTGACTATTGTTATTACGGTTATTATTATTATCAATGTGCGCTCATATGCTGTTATTTTTCATAATGTACCGTTTGTTTTGATGCACTCACTGGTTTAGACCAAACCAAACAGCTGCATTTAGCGGTTCTGTCTGGATGGAGTCGCTTATACATTCAGAACCAGTTGGTGTGGAGATGAAGTGTGTGTCCACAGGTCACAACTGTTTATGAGAAGATGTGAAGATCATTCGTGTTAAGAGGTGAAGTGTGTTAGGTGAGGTGAGATACTGCAGGACTCGAGAGATGGGCTCAATCTGTTTTCAAGTACTATGAGTGATCAAATGAGTTGTGATTGTGTTGATTTGAAACCAATAATTTAAATTAGATCCTTATAAAGAGGTTTAATGCTGTATTATGACTGTATTATGAAATATACTTTAATATAATTTTTTTAATGAAGGTCATTTGTTTGAAGTTTGAAAAGAATTTAGTGCTCTTGATACGCCCCACCCACCCAACATGCAAATATTTTGGGTTTTGTTTGTATGTTTGACAAATGCTAAAACGACAGTGCTAGTTTGCTTCAGTGTGATATCCCCAGCCCAGCCTCTTGACAGTTAGGTCCTACCCCAGATTACTTCTGCCCTACATTAGTTTAACCCCTTGCTTAAAACATCTAATCAGAGCATCAGCTCTGCATGTCTTTATGATCACAGTGAGATGAGTGCATGGTACCAGCAGCAGATGAATTTATTTCTCACTTCAGTAAAGTTTTTTTTTAACATTCAGCAATAATCCTCCCATGTCCATTCTTGAACAACGCTAGAGAATTATTAGAGAGAGACAAATGCGACTGTCATAGAGTGTAAAAATAAAATGTGTTCATACGAGAGAAAACTTCTTTCTTGGTAATCATTTTGACGCGCGCTCTTATCTGATCTCATATCTGTGCAGTTGTTAGATGTTTACAGCTGTATCTTTCCATTGATGGAGTTAGATAATAAGAGAGGAGTTAAATAATTCACAATAAACACAGACTCAGTTTTGCAGCGTATGCCAACCAAGTTTTTATTTCTCACGAGAGTCAAATACAGTCAAACATAATAAAGCTGGTCTTAAACTACACAAAAACAACTCAAGACATGATAACAATATATTGTATATACAACTGGAACAAAAATACTGCAGGTTATAGAAAGAAAACTGTACAGTGTCTGGTGTAACAGAAGATCTGCGTCTTTAGGGTTTAATGGAGGAAACCGCTTCAATTCTGCGCACTCGTGTTCACATTTTACAGGTTTAGATTGAACCTCACAGCACTGAGAACAGCAGCAGCTGCAGAACTGCTATTTGTAGAGGATGTCGTAGTGGCCCGGCCGGTAGAGCAGGAAAATCTTGGGCTCTCCGTCTTCCGGGAAGATGTGTTGATTCACTGTTCCTCCCTCTCCTCGGTCCATGTACTCCACCTGGATACACACATCCAGCGCCTGGGCCAGAGCAATGATGTGAATGTGGTCACTCTCTTTGGACATTGGCTCCACCTCCTGGTCAAAACAGAGACACATACAGCTTTACATGATCCAGTCACTGAAGAACAGGTTACTATCAGATAAAACTACCATCCTCAAATTACTGCAGTGTATACTTCGATTCATGTACTGCAATTATATCATGTGAACTGTCTAAACGAAGCTCTACTCAATTAAACACAGATAAAAGGCCGTCAAAATGACATGTTGCTCAGTGTCACCTGCTGGCAAAACTCTCGAACCGTGCGCCCGCCCTCTATGAAGTGCTGGAAGAAATCTGCCTCTCTCTGCAGAAAACCAGAGGTGACCAGCCGCAGATACACGACGAGGTAATCTGACACGCTCTGCTCGTTAAAAGAGCTGAGCAGCTCACCTACAGTTGCCTGCTTATCACACACCTCAATCAGATCCATAAACTACAGTGAAACACATAATAATACAAGACATTCATAATTATACAAGCAACTGACTGTAATTACACTCAAGGAGAGAGAGAGATTCATCAAATACTTACTGTGTTGTGAAAATCTTCAATGGTGAATTCTGTAAAACCTTGACTCACTAGATCCTGTTTACTCCTGGCAGCGATCGCCTTGAACCTGACACGTAACCAATCAGAATCTTAGAGGATGTAGCACAGATGAGAGACGCTATCGGAGACTCTAAACAGCTTCTCCTCACACTTCTTGTAAAATGAGCTAAGCAGTTTTAGCCAGGTGTGATACAGTGAGCCTGGTTCAGAATACACTGTTCTGAATGAGGGCTGTGAGCTTACCTGTGTAATTCTTTACTGTCATCAAGTAAAGACTCCAGATGTGAGAAACCAAAAGCACGGTAGAAACAGTTGCCATCCGGTCGGGTTTTACGTATTGAGGAATAGTTCTTCTGTAAATCCTGTTGACAAAACAAATTTACATTGTTAAAAGGAAGTCACAGGGGATATATATATATATATATTATTATCATCCTGTTTATCGTCTATGGTACATTAGTCAGAGGTGATGATGATTCATGTGGTCTTACTCTGATCTTCTGCTGGTATACGGTGTCATCGTCTGCATATTCTCTCTTGAGAACAGCCAGGTCTTGTCTGGCTGACACCAGTGATGTACTGGTGGCTATCTACAGTAACATGCACAATGGGTTCAGCATGAAGATATTCATGTAATTGCTGCTATCACATTTTAAGATTCTGTGGTCTGAAAATCACAATTTTAAATCCTCATTAATTGTACGCCTTTCCATAAATGATCTTCAATTTAATTTCTTACTGTTTTAGGGATGTGCACGCTTTGTATTACGCCTTAAAATCTTAATCACATTTTGCATCATTAGTTACATGAAGTTTTTACTCATCGCTGCATTATAACGTAACAACGCACGATAATGACATTCATTACACTAAGATAAAATGATCACCTCTCGCTGGATCTTATCCTGCTGTGCAATGATGGCCTCATCACATGTCAGACCATTCAGCCCTGTCAACACACAAAATCATGTAAGTGCAAACCAGCATTACCTGTCATGAACTGCGTGTGTACTTCACATTTGCAGGCATAGCGCGTTATCATTGCTACTACGAAGAGTGTGACGTGTATTCACTGCAGGTGATCGCTGAAGCGTAACTTGTTCTATGCGGCAGTTTTTCATCGCATATAGCAGATGTTTTTATTTGGACACTGAAACAAGCAGCTATTGTTATTAGCAGATTTGTAACCAGCTAAGCTGTCCACTCATTCAACTCGTGATTTATCTCAAAAATACCATCAGACGCAACGTGTACAGACTGTCAATCAATCACTTTGTTTACGACGAAATGCGGTGCTGTAAATCTCACCATCCTTAGACTGATCTGGAGAAATCTCCTGCTGTTGCTCCTCCGCCATGTTTCTGCTGAACAGTCATTTCCGGTCACCTGACTGATTGGAAACGCTGGAGATGAACTATTTCCGGTTGTGGATTCTTTACCTTCTACTCTGAGCGCTACGTTTGTTTTGTGTGCAGCATTTGTTTACACCAAAACAATGATTTAGTAAGTTATATTTTCTAATCAAAACGCTATAACGTTACAGCCACACCAAGATCATTAAAATATGATTTTTAATAGGCAGTTTTCAGCACTTAAAAGCCACATGCAGTATTACTGTCCATGCCTACCAGACGTGTAGACTAAACAGAGTTAAAAACTGCACACTCACTGTAACGTACTTTAGTACAACACTGTCATAAATTAAACATATATAAAAGAAAACACTGATGCCACACACAAGTTTAAGATTTAAATAACGCTTTATTTCAAATGTAACATGTAAGACTCCATTGTAAGAGTGGAATGACTGGAGGAGGTCAGGAGTGACATGGAGAGGAAACAGGTGGACTGAGGGAGAGGAGTTGTTCTGCTGTTCAAGTAAGCTGAAGGTCAGTAAGATGGTGGTCTCAACATTGTGCTGGTCCCCACACGTTCAAATCAATAAAACAACAGATCACTCTGCCTGAGCAGAATCTCTCTTTTTATAGCTCTCCAGGTTGGTCAGAACCCACCCAGCTGGACCCAGAACAGCCAGAGTAAACAAAGTCAGACCAAAAACTGTCTCCTGTGAAAGACATAAACACACGGCCCAAATATCTGTTAGGTACCTTTGTCTTACATTAGCACATAACTATTATTGTGATTATTGCTGACTGCGGAACACAAAGTAGTTATAGTATAAGTAATATTGTTGTGTATGATAAAGTAATTTAGAGACATAAAACAAATCATATGTATGAACATTACATTCGTGTGCACTGATGTGAATATATCATTGACGTTATCCAGCCTGATTCAGTGATATTCCGCAACGACCTTCTGAACCAGAAGTGAAACCCGTCAGTCTAATAACGCGAAAGACACATTCTGTTCACATTCACCATTAAAGCAGAACCAGACTGGAGCGATTTAACTGTGATAATCACATACTCCGAATCTAAAGGTGAATGTCATGGAGATGATGGCCTGCCCATCCCGAGCATCAATCCGCTTTACAATATACTCACAGCGGGGCCGACAGTGCCCTTGGCGGGTCGTGATGCGATGTTGGCCCGCTGGGTGATGGTGGATCCCCGCAGAACCGGGCCGGTTCGGATCCGAGCGAGTCCTCGCAGAAGTCCCGACATTTCTGTGCTCTGAAACCGAATGTGTAATGACAGAAAGTTAGGGACCGGAAACCGGAAGCCGCGTTAAGAATTTAGCAAGTTTTCATGGGAAACTTCCGTGCGTTGCTGGGAGTTGTAGTTTTTAGTAAACGGTTTAATTTCACGTTAGATATAAACAGTCGTTTACACCGTCACTAGTTTAAACGTTAATGAAACTCGTGAATTGGTGGATAACAGAGACACAGAGGTTGTTTTTGTGTGATATTTAAATAGTCACTGAATAATCTAATCTCATAACGCTTCATTTAACCGACAAATCAAGCAGAACGTGTTGACTGGAGTTAAACACTACAGATATATACTCATATATTTAGTCCAGTTAATATAAAACATGCCGAACTCATTAAAGCTGCAATCTGTCAAAAACTTTCGCCTCTCTGTTTGAAACAACATTGCAGAGGGTGAGTGTGAAGACACGAGAGAGCATTAATCCGTGTACACCATCATAGTGACAAGTATTTGTGCTTCAGAAGATTTGTTTTTTATGTCAGTTTGTAATGTAATTACATACCTTAAAATCTTGGCTGCATAATTACCACAGAAAAGTTCCAGTTATTGCTTAGGAAAAGGTACTGTTCATTTACACTGGCCCTCATGTAAAACATGCTATAATAACTGGGCATGTTGTCATACTATAGGCTTCAAGCTGTCACAAAGTCCAATCGAGTCTGTTTCTGGGTTTTTTTTGGCTGTTTTATTTGTTCAACTGTTCAGGTACAACAACAAAAACATACACGTACAAAATGACACAGTGCTGCCAAACACACAAAGAATCTTTGCTGCATTAGGTATTTAGTTTCTTGCTGTTAAAGTAAATCATCATGTAATAAATCCATTCATAAAGAATGGCATTATTTAAGAACACCCCTTTCATAGCTTTTGATCGCTTACATAATATAATACTCAAGTTAAACAACTTCTGTATGAAGACACTCATCTCTGTTAGTCTGTTGCAGACATACTGCAGTCAGAAGTGACGGGAGTTCTCAGACAGACTCTTTGAGCTCCACACTGCTGACTTTCTCAGGGGTCACATCACTTTTCATGTCTTTGGTATTCGTCCGCTTGATACCTCTGCAGTAAGTGGAAGAATCAGAGAACATTTGACACAGTTACACATTGACACATGAAACATCATTTACAACATTCTGTTCTTCCTTTATGTTCACTCTACTGCAGAATGTGTTGTAACACGACCTTGCGGATCAGATCCAACTTAAATCTTTAAGTGGCTGTACGTTTTTTAAAGAAGCTGCTGGCTTACATGTCCTCCACATCCTGGATGGTGTCAGGAAGAGGCATGCCTAGGGTTTCTGGAAGAAAGGCGGCGAAAATCCCGCTGAGAATCGGAGCCCCTCCATAAATTACACCAGGGATCCATGGCCACGCCTCCCCCAGAAGAAGCACCAGCGGCGCCACCATCGCCCCCAGTCGAGCCATCATCGACACCAAACCCATTCCGGTCTGTCTGAAAGACCAATCAGAAGATTGCACAAGCTGACATCAGTTGCACTCGCAAACAGTATGTTATTATGCAGCACTGGTTAGTGCCTGTTATAAAGAAACAAAATGAATGATGGACAACCACAATGAAACGGTCCCTAAGGGAATCATACAGTGCTGGTTTCAGACACAGAGGGGTTAATTACCGGATGACTGTGGGGTATAACTCTCCAGAATACAGGTAACAACAGCTGAAGGATGCAGCCAGAAAACCCTTCCCTACCACTGCCAAACCGGTGCGTAACGTCTGCAGGTCTGCACATGCACAAAACACTCACCGATTACACGAGCAACCACATACACTGAACGTTGTCTCATCTCTCAAAACTCATTTCTGTGATGCTAATGGATAGACAAACATTAAAACCTCATTGGAGTAAGAACAGCATGACAGCTGCTGAAAACAGCTAGTTAGTGACCCACAGGCTCAGGTTCTCACCATAAGGCACCAGAAGATTCATGAGTATCGTTATTCCAGCCAGCACAAGAGATCCACCTTGTGAAGGTCTTCGTCCTAACACACTCATGGATATTGTAACCACTATTTTGGCCGGTATATCCACTGCTCCAAAAATCACTTGGATTAGATAAATGTCGACCCCAAATTTCTGCAGATCCATGGAAAGCCCATAGTAGGCAAAGCTGGTGGAGAACCTGAGAATATAAGATGAGTTTGTTTCATATGTGGCAGCACTGGAATGCTTGTACTGAGCGAGGTTGCTAGCGTCTCAGTGACTGACCAGACTGCACTGAGACATATGGTGATGGATCTCATAGTAGATGTTCGCAGGAGGTCGAGAACATTGTGGGAACCCATGGAACAGTCCATCTCTTTCTTCATGGACTCCTGCAGCATCTGCATGCACATCCACATGTGAGCATTCTGCATGACCTGCAGGATTCTGAAACTGACAACTCGTATAAACTCACACCTCAAGATTGATTTTGTCTGCTTCTGCTTGCCGTCCATTTATGCAGGCCACTGCTCTGAGGTTCTTGACCGCCTCCTCTGACTTCCTGTTCAGAACCAGCCAGCGAGCGGACTCAAAGAACCACCTGAAGAGGATGAAACTCATCAATCATCTACATAAACCCTTTTTGCACCACAAATATCAAAAACTAGAAGCTGGGTGTTCTATACCTGTATGCTGTTATTGTTTTCATGGAACACAAACAAAGAAATTCATTAACAAATAAAGAAGAGGTGGAGACAGTTTTTCAACTTAGAAACAGGAGTGGAGGACACGCACCATGAGTAGAGGAAGGACAGGTAATAGGGCAGAGAGACAGCCAGTGTGAGCCAGCGCCAGTCTCTGATGTAGTAAGCAATGGCCGCCAGAAGCAGCTGTCCCACAGTGTAGCAGTAACCTGTGGCTGTGCCCACCACTGTCCTCACACGTGTGGGGATCCACTCCACAACTGAGGGGAGAAAACAGTCACACTTCATGCGCCTGTCCTCTAGATGTCACCAAATACAACGTCAACTGTTTCATACACTGACCAGATGTCAACAACTGTGCGGAAGGATATTAGAATGAAACAAATGAGCCACGAGCCATTAAACTATGTTTATCACGGGGAAAAATGTCAAACAGCAATATCACGAAATACATTAATGTTTAATAGGCAATTTAGCGCATCCAATCAGAATTTAGGGTCGGAACTTTTTTAATGAAACTGCCCGAATGAACCCTGATCGTTTAATATGATCAACTTCATTTGACTTTGTAGTTCTATAATTTACTATTATTGTATGATTGTATGATCCCCTGTTGGTGTATTTCTGCAGTGATACAGGAAGAAGAAACGAACTCACTAAGTGAGAAGGAGTTGAGCACCTGTCCAGACAGCGCCATCCCGCAGAAGAAGCGACTCGCACAGAACAGAAGGAAGGAGGAGGAGAAGGAGGCGCATGTTCCTCCCACCGCCATCATCAGGTACGAGATCATCAGTAAAACACGCCGCCCGAACCTGCAGGAGAGACAAGCGCACTCACACCGCATCTCATACTAATGCAGTGTTGTGTTACTGAATAAGTGTCTCTGTGACATGAAACCTGTCTGCCAGTCCTCCAAACACGACTGCACCCACGAGAACGCCCCCCATGTAAGTAGTCTGACTCATCTGCTTCAGCGCGCGGAGGTCGCAAACTAGATCCCACTGAAAGAGTTCAATAAATATAACAATTGAATAACTGAAAGCCCAGTATTGTGACAGCCCTGTGCACAATGTTTCAGAACACAGCTACACAGGAAGTACTTTTTTGCCACCAACAGATGAAAGAGTCAGGAATCATTCTATATATTTGGTAAGAACATTTAGCAACTACCTCAGTAATGATGGTAGAGCTCATGTCAGTCATATTGTAGCTCCATCCATCCTCACAGCCCTGTATCTCTGTCGGTTCTGCATCATCTTCCCACAGATCCTCAGAGCTGTTCCCCTTCAGCAGCTGCCACTGAGGGTGGACGAACCGCTTGCATCGCTCCGGTTTGCCATTTGGGTCCAGTGGCACTGTGGCTTTCAGAACGTCCCCCGCGCTCAGCGAGGTCATGCTGAGGTTGGCATGAGGGGCGCAGTGGTGTTGAGGCACAGCAGCTACGAAGTTCTGCAGGAGGTTGTGGCTGGCCATCATGAATACGGGGAGACTGAGCAGGGTCACATGCAGCACCTGGAAACGGCCCGTGCTGCCCACCTGCTCCAGCAGGTCTGAGAAGGCCATGTTTCAAACAGTGAGTGTTAGGATCT
>JAZGTJ010019590.1:0-10819 GCA_036877575.1 Botia almorhae | reverse complement strand
TGTATGTGAAAGAAGAGATGAAGAAGAATGACCTGCAGGAGCAGGCTGTGATTGGTTTACTGTGGGCATGCCTCATGAATGCTGTTGAGTGGAATAAAAAGGAGGAGCTTGTCACTGAGCAGGCCCTCAAACACCTAAAGGCACAGTATCTGTTTATTTTACTGTTGCTTGCAGCTGATTGGTGGGTGTGCTTCAATGCAAAGTGCTATTGGTTAGTTCCAATGTAGTCGTGGTGTAAAGGAGATATCAAGTGATTCTGGGATGATAATCATAATATACTTTCTCCTGTAGCACTATGCACCTCTCCTGGCTGTGTTCAGTACTCAGGGCCAGTCCGAGCTGGTCTTACTGCTCAAGATTCAGGAGTACTGCTATGACAACATCCACTTCATGAAATCCTTCTCCAAAATAGTGGTTCTCTTCTACAAAGGTATGTACAAGACCACACGTTCTACCAGCCCGTGTTTCAATCATATATTGTAGATATACAAGGTAAATATGGTGTCTGTCTCTCTTTCACACAGCTGATGTCCTTAGTGAGGATGCTATTTTGAAATGGTACAAAGATGCCCATGCTGCCAAAGGAAAAAGCGTATTTCTGGAGCAAATGAAGACATTTGTGGAGTGGCTTCAGAATGCAGAGGAAGGTGAGAACATTTGAAAGTAATTGCCTGCAGCTTTAATACCCATGGCCACCATGGTTTCCAGAACTGTGTTTAGCTCAGTTTATCATGCTGTTGATGCTAATAACAGCCTCTACCATTCAAACAGTTAATCCCATTATCTTGATGTTTATTTTTTCCTACAGAATCTGAGTCGGAGGGGGAGGAAGACTAAAAGTCTTGTGGATTCTGAAGATTTTATTGGTTTTACACTGTCAAGTGTCTGTTGAAAGCTTTTAGTGCATATACACTGTAGGCTTTATGTCATTGCGTTTGTATCTAGAGAGACTTTCATAGACATGGATGCAAAATCCAGGTAAAAGCTTCTGAACTCTATGAGAAGAGAGCAGGAGGATACATATAGACAGCCTTTAATAATAAACACTTTAACATGAATTTTGTACTAATTATTGCAGTGGATTTGATCAAACTTGTGTGTCATGTGAAAATGCTTTTAATCTTTATATGAATAAACAGTGTTTTATATGTACTCTGTTGTAGGAATTTAAATTGTCTAACAAATCTTCTACACACCTGATATTCAGATGGTGCCCTCACCTCATTGTGAATCCAAAAAACAATTGTCATAATCAGGACTTAAATTAAAAATATAGTTCAGTGAACTATTTCAGGGTACAGTCTTTCTGTGCCTCCATCTCATTTACAAATTGACAAATCTGTTTTAAACATGTAACAGGGACAGTTTTAAATTTGGAGAAGGAATGTAGATGCCATTTAAAGTTGCCATCTATTACAGACACTGGAGAACTACTTCATAACACACAAAAATACAACATAATCCACAAAACACACAAAATACATCACAACTCACAAAAGAGCAATGTGATACAAATACCCAAAGGTGTTTAATCAAAATTAAATTACATTTAATAAGATCTTTACCATCGTAACATTATTTGAACGATAACTTAAGTGAGTTTATTTATTTCCCCCTATTCTCTCTGGAAGTTATCTTCCCGTAGAATCTCATTACTGTCACAAGTACTATAATATAATTATTATTGTTTATCATATTATAAAACATTACGGGATTTTAATGACATTAAACTTGACATTAAAGGAGAATTTACAAAAAAAGTTCATATGTTCTTCATATTATAACATAAACAAAATGTATATATTATACACTTATGCACAAAACATGCTTTTGCAGTATGACCTGTGCGTATTTTTGACGTTTCAATGACGCTATTGACGCATCGTGTCACAAGAGGGCAGTACAGAAGTTGTAGTGTGCGCACTTCGTGTTCCGCAGAAGAAGCCGCTCTTCTTCTCCTCGCTGTTCATTGGTGGCGCGTTCTCCGCTGTGTCTGTAGGAGTTGGCGCGAACGTGCACGCTGGCGCGAGACAAAGAGCATCCTGCACTTCCGAGGAAACTACACCGGCGGTAAATCGTTGTCGGTTCAGTCTACGAGTTGCAGCTGCCTATCGATTTGTAATGGCGGATAAAGAAGGTAAGTATTGTTTAATGGTAGTCATTTTACTGTCCTCAGCGGAAGGCATTTTAATGAAGCCGGTAGGTGTTTGTTAGCTGATTGTAGTGTCTGTTTATTCAGCGCAGGCCGAATCCCGCCATAACCATACGCCATAGCTACACTAGTAGTATTTTATATTCCAGAGCTTGTTATTTCTCAGTTATTAATTAGTTAGCAGAGATTAACTTAATGCGTTATTTTTATTATGGAAACGTGCTATCTAGTTGAATTAGCGGAAAATTAGCTGCGGCTAATCTGTTTGGTTTTTAATTTGGAGGCGTGTGTGTGAATACAGTAAGTGTATCAGCATGTGTGAGGAAATGTCTGCTATTACTTTGTATGTCTTTTGTATCTTAATTGCTCATAATTGTGTAGTATTTATTTATTATGTGCCATGTGCTCAATTTATGTCAGTTTTAGATGGTCCATATAACAGATTGGGCACTATTGATAGCAACTTCATCTTACATCAGTAACACATGAGATTACTTTACATTTTTGTTGGCGGATAGAATGAGCTCCTGGACTTATTTAAGATAATGTAGATAAAGTTATAACCGTTTTGACAGTTCACCTTTTGTTTTGTCGCCCCCTTGGGCTACAGCTGCATTTGATGACGCGGTGGAGGAGAGGGTGATAAATGAAGAATATAAAATATGGAAGAAAAATACTCCGTTTCTGTATGATCTGGTGATGACCCACGCTCTCGAGTGGCCCAGTCTAACTGCTCAGTGGTTGCCCGACGTCACCAGGTACCCTATTCACACCTACTGACAGTTTTGACTTTTTGCAGGCTTATCTTCCCTTTAAACTTTCAGGGGGTTTTCGCTCTAATTTAGTAATTTAGATTACAAGATGTGTTCTAGTCATAGTGTGGACTGTATGTTTTGTTTCTCATTCTTATTTTTAAAATAGAAGGAAAATCATTCTTTGGTGTTCTAGTTTTGTTGCATATATTAATGATGTCCACCCATCATTATAAGAGGCAAATAACAAAGGCACTCTTGTCATCTGTTTTACAGACCTGAAGGGAAGGATTTTAGTGTGCATCGTCTGGTTCTTGGCACACATACATCTGATGAGCAGAACCACCTGGTTATTGCCAGCGTTCAGCTGCCCAATGACGATGCCCAGTTTGATGCCTCACATTATGACAGTGAAAAAGGAGGCGAGTAGCTTCTCGTGTGTAAAGATGATTTATATATGAGTCACAACATGTAAATGATGTCTAAAATGTCACATTTCTCTTCATTTACAGAATTTGGTGGCTTTGGCTCAGTGAGTGGAAAGATAGAGATCGAGATTAAGATTAATCATGAGGGAGAGGTGAACAGAGCGCGCTACATGCCACAGAACCCCTGCATCATTGCCACCAAGACCCCAACTAGTGATGTGCTGGTCTTTGATTACACCAAGCACCCATCTAAACCTGGTATGGGCACTTTTGGAAACTTTTGTTCTGTTCTTATATGGTTTTTCTGTACAATACATTTGTTGGGTAAAAGTAACCATTTATTTGGCGTAACAACATAGCTGTCAGGACCTTTTTTTGTAAGTTCAGTAACAATAACATAAAATGAAAATCTCTGCACATATAAACATATGTAACGTCATTTCAACAGTACAAAGCGTTATCTTTGGAAATCTCACCCCAGGGTGTTATGGAAAGATACAAGGCATATTTTGTAATCTTCCTCCATAAGCCACTTGTCAAGTGTCTCTTTAGGAAATCTGTTCGTGTGAAGCTGTTGATGTTGTTTTGAATATTTGAAAATGTATGCTGCTTTTTTTCCTGTGCCTCTAAAGACCCCTCTGGAGAATGCACCCCTGACCTGCGTCTAAGGGGGCATCAGAAAGAGGGATATGGTCTATCCTGGAACCCCAACCTTAGTGGCTGCCTTCTGAGTGCATCTGATGATCATGTGAGACATTTGTACAATCATTATTGATTTGGTATAAAGACACAATATGTAAGAGTTTTGTAAAGCACTGCTTGTCAATACTGTCATCACTGGGTTATCCTCCATTTCATCGGTCAAGTCAACAAATCTCCTTCCCAGCATTATCAAGCTACGCATTTGTCATTGTTTTGAATGTGTGACCTTTATTGGCGAAAATTACATAGTGTGCCTTTAAGCTGTATAGTTCAACCTTTGTTTATTCTTCCTGCTGGTATTGGTTTTATAATTCTACCTTAAGCGTAGATCATCTTTCTGTGTGTCAATGTTTTTATGGGTTCTCTTTCATGCAGACTATCTGTCTTTGGGACATCAGCACAGTGCCAAAAGAGGGAAAGATAGTGGACGCCAAGACCATTTTCACTGGTCACACTGCTGTAGTGGAGGACGTGTCCTGGCATCTGCTGCACGAGTCTCTGTTTGGGTCAGTGGCTGATGACCAAAAGCTTATGATGTAAGTACTAATTATGATATTTCTTGTGTGTAATCTGTTGCTATGTGAGCAGTTATTGAATCAGTCCTCTATCTTTAGCTGGGACACACGATCCAATAACACATCCAAACCCAGTCATGCAGTGGATGCCCACACAGCAGAGGTCAACTGCTTGTCCTTCAACCCCTACAGCGAGTTCATTCTGGCCACTGGTTCTGCTGACAAAGTGAGAATGACATTTAGCCTTTAAGTTCTTCTGTATGTTTGATCACTCATTAAATGTAGTTCTCTTATTTGATTCATGTCTCAGCTGTGGTTTAATTTTTGTCATAGACTGTTGCGTTGTGGGATCTGCGAAACCTTAAACTAAAACTTCATTCGTTTGAGTCGCATAAAGATGAAATCTTCCAGGTATTGATACCTTACCACCATTTGAATTTTTGAACCTGCAGTTTCTTTAAGGTTTCATTAAATTCTTTGTGCGGCAACAGGTTCAGTGGTCACCCCATAATGAAACCATCCTGGCTTCTAGCGGAACTGACAGGAGACTCAATGTTTGGGACCTCAGGTAAGCTTGTTTTACTTCTTTTTACATGCAGCATTAGAACATGTTGTGAACAACGTTGTGTAGTTTTTGTATGTTAACAAGCATTTGCTTGCTTTTGTGTGCAGTAAAATTGGTGAGGAGCAATCGCCAGAAGATGCAGAGGATGGACCTCCAGAGCTACTGGTAATTAACAATCACTTTATTTTTGTGTTGCGAATGCACTCGACTTGAATCTAAATTGCATTTATGTATTTTTAAAGTTTATTCACGGAGGCCATACAGCAAAGATTTCAGACTTCTCCTGGAATCCAAATGAACCGTGGGTGATTTGTTCAGTGTCTGAGGACAACATCATGCAAGTCTGGCAAATGGTAAGAACCCGCTTGGCTTTATAAGCTCATTTTTACACGTACTTGCACCAGAAACCTGACAGTAAATTAACATCCGTTTAATCACAATGCAGCCTCTGTAATGAAGTGTATGCTGTTTGTTGATGTTAAAGGATATTAAGAAAATGTTCAAGCTGTTTTGATGGGTTTTTTTAGGCAGAGAACATTTACAATGATGAAGATCCAGAGGGAGCAGCAGACACAGAGGTCCAGGGATAAAAATAAACTTCATACCCACACTCTCAGCATAAGACAAAACTGTCAGTCTACGCAGTAGCGAAGAACTTAAGTCCTCTACCCTAAGTAATTTAAAAGGATAATTGACTATATCCCCATCAGACATTTTCTACTATGTTAATAGAGTATTTTTCTAAGAAACGTCACATTGGTATTGACCAGAATGTGAGACGCATTACATTTCTCACCCAGCCTTCTCATCTGGATTTCCTTGCAGTTTAAGTATACATGAAGTATTACTTAAATATTAAAAGGGTTATACTATTGTGTAGTATATTGTGACTTGAGTGCTGTGGTACAGTAGATGTTCAGTAGATTTCTTTTCTTTTTAAAAATGTTCTACGAATGCATTGTTGTTTCCCCCCATTGAGCGTCCCTTTATTTACATGGCTAGATATATTGATAACTTAAGCTCTTGTGTACTCTGAGCTGATGTAATGGTAAGGTGATATGTTGTTTATTGTCTTTTTAATATTGTGACTTTTCAGTGTCTTTTTTCCTCTATGTCCATGCTGTTGTACAGAACATTATGAATAAACTGTTTTGTTGATACTATTTATTTTTAATGGCGTTGATTCACTGTTTTGAAAAACGAAATGTTGTAAATCCAGTCACATGAATTATAAGGCCTTAAACAATTCTTTATTCACCTGAGGATAAAGGGGTATGCCATTCAAGCAATTATATACATTTTTGCAATTCCGTTTAGCGTCGCTAGCTGCACGAAATCGCGTTTGAATTTCGTGTAAATGCTCACGCTCTTGTTTGCGCTGTTGATGCAGACTCGTGACAGGAATAGCGTTTTCTGAGGTAAGGCACTTTTACCTAAAGACAAATACTTATGTCCATGACTTTTGAAAGGTAGTGGAAATTGATGTGGTATAAAAAAACAATTACCTGTAGGTAAGGTATGAAAGATAAATGATAACATTGTTACTGGGAAGCTAATATTGTTTACTGCCATTGTTATTCACTGACAAAGTTTACCTCAAAGAAACCTAATGTGTAAACTCAACTCAAGAAAATAGGACAGAGGCACTAAGGGGAAGAAATATAGGATTGTATGGCTTGGGATGAACCTCAAGGTAATCGGCAATCATGGGGTCCTCTGGTAGGTGACCTGCTCACAGGAACCAATAGGACACCAATGAGCAAATTTTATTTAAATAAATTAGCTCATTATCCAATAGGTGGCAAGGGTAGGGTCCTCACATGGACATGACAGCAGTAGAATTCAAGAGGATTGGCTGCACATGACTGACAGGCTGCAATCTCCAATAGTGATGAAGAGGAAAGACATTCATGAATGAATGTAATGAAATGGTTCATGAATGAAATGGTTTCTCAGATGGAAATAATCCACATTCAGGAATGACCTTGCTCTCATCAAACATTGACAAGACTGAAATCAAATGGGAACCGAAAGCCTCAGGAGAGCCAGTTTAGACAAACGCTGAGATATTTATCTGGAAGGATTACTAGTGCTAAATTCATGTCAATGAGAGCCCCTGATTTCTGCATTGACTGGTACACAATGCACAGAGAACATCCAGTTTCACAGTAAGATGGGATGCAATCACTGTGGGTCAATATGTGTGGTGGCCTTCCTGTAATTTCTACTCCTACATTTTCCTAACCGTTTCCTTTTTAAAAACCACTTGGGGGTGCTGTATGACCTCTGTTGCTTAGATACGAAAATCTCTTACTGGTCACATCATCTGAAAAAAGTAACTACATGTCGTTTTAGAAAAACCACTGTGGGGGAAAAAAGGTAGACAGAGAAACAGGTAGAGTCAAACAGACTTATAATAAGCAATGCTAAATTCTACAGTTTGCTTTTAAAGTCACTGACTGTGAATTGGGAACATATTTGGCATTCTGCAAATCTCCCCAGTGTCTGAGTTAGTCATCCACACCTAAATCTCAATCCCCTTCTCTTTGTACCTCAATCCCCTTCTCTTTGTATCTCCATGGAGGCACATACATGCATGGGCGTATTAACATTCTCTTTATGAACAGTCTTTTTTGGAATTGGCTTATGTATACCTAATTTGGTGTCCAGTTGGACATTCAGCTAGAATATTTTCTTTGCCTGAATGAGAACATGAGTATGGGAACTGTGAAGAAGAGGTTTAAACTGTATTGATGCACATCAGCCCAAAAAGAGTCTATTCGTCCCTCTTTCTTACAGAGTAGATAGGCCTATATTAAGCACCCTTTTGTGGAATATTGAGGTCCTTGAAAAACAGTGTTGAGTGATGGGTGAGTTTACTGAATTTAGTACCTTACTGAGCTTAAGGGGTAACAGCTTCTTTTACTCAGCTTGTAAAGTTTATCTGTAAAATGAATTTTTCTGCTCCTCCAGCTATACTGTTCAGAATCAGCACCTTTTATGGAATACGCAATTTCTCCCTATAGTGTATTAAGTGGATACTAAATCAAGAGCAGAGACACAGATTGTCACACTTACCCTTAAGGTTCCGAAACATGTTGGTCCTAGATAGGCTCAGCCTTCCTTTGTCACATTTACATTGTCATTTAGCTGACACTTTTATCCAAAGTGACTTACAAATGAGGTCAAGGAAGCAATTAAAGGAAGTAAACTGGTAATAAAGTATTAAAAGTATTGAAAAGTAATAGCATGCCTCTCCTTAGTGCACAACCTGAGGCATTCATATTCAGGACACAATGATTACGCACCTTTAGTTTAATACTAACCTCAGGAATGAGCAATAATAATAGTAATGCCTTATCAAGCACCAAAAATATCCCAAATAAACAATTTCCCCCTGTGGACTTGAATTACAGGTTAGTCTTTACACGAGTGGGCACATTAAAAACTATTATCACTGCTGTTACTAAAGGAGACATTATGATGTTGTTTTGAAGTGTACATAGATACACAATGAGAATGAAAAAGAGCACAAGAGGCAGATTCTGTCTATTATTGGACTTCCCTAACTATACGCATGCTTTTGATTAAGTTGTATAGAAGACCATGTTAGAAACTTACATGTTTTCCATCAATAACTTCCTTCCTTCTGTTTCTCTATGACCTGAAAGTAGCGTTACATCTGCGGGTGCTTTGAAAACTTAAATATTTTGATAGATTGCTCCATGTCCTGTGTTTGACAGGTCACCTATGCTTTACTGCTTTAGTGTACAAGGTTTCTTCTATGTTTTACATGTTTTATCTAGTAAATGAAAGCAAAAACTATATTTTTCACAACATACACCTAAAAATGCATTCATAAATATATTCTTGCACTGCTCTGTGTATGAGCTCTGGGGCCCAATCCATTATTTCTGTCTCTGATTCTAGTGACATGCAAGTAAGGGCTGAAGACTACGTGAAACTAAGTTTACCATAAATGGAAATGGAAATCTTTAAGGTCAAAGCATGCTGGAGATGAGTGAATCAGTTTGATCTGGAGTGAATTATGCTTCTATCTCCCTTTGCAACTGGTGTCCTCATGTTCCTTCAGTGGATACAGATGGCATCTACACTCCTGGCGTCATGCTAACCTGATCAAAGGGTATCTGCTGGAATTTAGTGGAGCTCTTTTCATTGCTGTAATAAAATTGCTTATGACAGCTGATGCTTTCTCTGCCATGGTGGTGATTGTGTAAGAGGGAATTCTGGGAAATTTTCCAGTTTTGCCATGGCATCTTAATCAGAGAGGATAACATAGAAGATTTGAACTAAAAAGGAAAAGGTATTGGATTTATTTCTAAAAGCATACATGTTAACATTCCATATATTATCTCTGAATTATGTTATATTGATTATATTTTATTGATGTAAAAGTACATGATCACATTTACACTGTCAATAAGCCCCAAGAAGTCGTTGAATGTAATGAATTTAGAACAGTTGAGGGTGTTGATTTACATTCACAATAAAAAACAGTTATAGCTTTATAAAACAGTTATGCTCTATTCCTGGCAAGGTTATATAGAAATAAAAATGTACTGATATTGATAAAAAATTCTATTATTCTTTCGGTCTGTATTATTACAGACACAGTGGTGCAGTAGTACTGGTGTAATGAGGTCACAGGTGTGTGTTTATAGAGTAATTTACAATAGCTTTAAATGCAGCTCAACCAATTATAATCAAGGCCAGAAATAACTGTTTTATAATGTGAATTTTATCTCTGATCAGTGCTTAAGGAAAGTGGTCTAAAACTTGGAAAGCTGTGGACAATAAAGTTGAAGTTAAATTGTACACATAGCCTTCCCTTAGCAAGCATACACACAGACATGGGCATCACTGACTCTGATGGCAATCACACAATCAGCTGAAGTAGCTGGTCAGATTCTAGTTAATAACTTTCCAAATTCTGTGATGCTAAAGTTCAGACTGACACCCCTGATGAACTATGACTCGACATCAAACATAGCTGCTCATCAGTGTTGCTTGGAGAATGTGGAAAATTCAGTTTTGGTTTCTAAAATGAGTCACTCATTCTCCAAAATAACAGAGCTATGCTGTGCTCGGTTTTAGACGTTTCATTATACATTTAAACAGTTGGGTTGTTTTTAAACATGCAGCAGTCTAATGCAGTCATTGGTCGTCAGAAAGCCAGCCAAGTTTTAATTATATTAAATGTCTAAGTTCCATAGACCATGACACTAAATCATACGTACCATACTATTTTAAACATTGTGAAGTGTAATTTAGTCATTTACAATGAGGGAGGCCAAATAAATGTCAGTGTGAGGACACAATGGCTTTATTCAGATGTTTCACAGCAAGTATAGAATGCTTTAATGCATTTCCCTAAATATTAAACTTAGGCTGTGCAACTGTAAACTGTTAACACAGAACCTGCACAGAATGTGTAAAAGGGGAAACACACAGACATGTGTGTGTGGGGGGGGGGTGTTACTTAACCATATATTGAGGACAAATATGTACCCAAAAGTCAGCAAAACCTGACAAATCTGAGCAAAACTTCCTTTAGTAAGAAATGTAGTAAAGTTTTTTTTCGCAGAACCTAAATGACTGTTCAGCCTGTCTGGCAATCAATGGGCTTCATACAAGCTGTTCTCTCTGTCATGATATAGGTTTTAGTATACTGTAATAACGTAACT
>JAZGTJ010019589.1:0-10819 GCA_036877575.1 Botia almorhae | reverse complement strand
AAACTTCACGCGATATTCGTCCCACGTGACGTGTCCTGAGAAAGCAGAAACACATGCAAGTGAGGTCAAACTTCTCTGTTTTCAGATGTAGTAAAAACACCAGAAGTCTTAATATTTGGAAGCCATTTTTAGACTCGCAAACCTGATCAGGCATTTGTGACTTTTGGAAAATATCTCTGCATTAAACAAACTTCCAAAGCGCACATAAACAATGCCAGATTTGTCTGGAACGTACCATCTCCATCGGGATCCACGGATCGGAAGCTGATCTTGTTCTCTCGAACAGCCTCCTGAAAATGTTCCTCCGTCTTCTCCATGATCCAGCGCTGCATCTCTTTAGCACTGACACTTCTGTCTTTATTGAAATCCACCCTAGAGACAGCGAGACAGAGCTGAATGTGTACTCATGTGTGCGCCGCTCTGAACACAAGACAGAAAAACTTCCTGTTTTACTTAAATACAATTACTGGATACGATATATTTTTCTACCCTTTCATTTTCAGGTTTTGATATCTGGATTTTTATTTAAAATATCTAAGACATCAACGTCGTACAGCAATCCCATGTGTTTAAAGCTGCAATCTGTAACTCTATTTGTTAAAAATGAAAATCAGTTTGTGAGCAAGTACATGACAGATCAGTGTTCAACACGATCTCTTTACCTCACCCTGATTCACAACCGTAAATTTATAATAATGATTTATCATTTAAGCTGTTTGGTCTGATTTCCCAGGTAATGTTAAAAAGGAAAAGTTTGACTTTTACATACGTAATGAAAAGTACGTTAAGCTGCAATTGAGAGACGCTGACAGAGAGGCAAACGTTACAGGTGTCTGCAGACATACTTGGTAAATATTTCGATAAGCTTCTTCCGGTTTTTCCTCGGCTCGGAGTCTTCCTCAAACTCCTCCATATCTTTTCCTAGGAAAACCTCCTGGTGAAAATCTTTATTGAGGTGACCGTCCATCTCCATCTTCAGACCGTTCAGATGGTCCGGTGGAAGGATCTCGTTTTCCTCTTTACTGCTGGGCTGTTTGTCTTTTAAAGATGACATATTCGCCGGCCTGGCGTGAACATTCAGCACCAGCATCAGACATATCACCACAGATGTGGCGCATAGCCAGCCAGCCCGAGATCTTCCACAGCTGGACATCATTTACCGCTTCAACTTCACCAATAGACACAGAAACACGGTTAAAAAAAATAATAAATGTAAAACACAAACACGAGGTGACTTTTATTCTGTATACTAGACTGTACTGTATGGAGGGCAAATTACAACGCGACAACATGCGTAAAATGACATTAATTTACTTATCAGAACTTAATATGTTTATATATTAAAGATATATTTGCAAAATAATAATTATCGCAGTGGGCTAGTTTTATAGTGAACCAATTAGTTAAACCTTGTAGCCTAATTATTGACTGGTATATCTTGTTGACAACACCCACAAAAACGAATAATGAAACAACTTGTGAAGGAATAGTACAAATAAACTACCAACCTGTCGGCTGGACGATGGGGAGCAACTAAACTGTCAGATGAGTAGTTGAAAATAACTTTATGTCCTGCTGTGTTATCGGTCTATGTGCGACTCATCACGCAGTTCTGTACACGAGTCCTCTGAAGACCAGACGCGGGTCACTGGAGAAGGTGTTGGTCAAACTCTCTGTTTCTCTCTGAGATCTGATGACACAAACACATGCAGGAGATACCGATGATTTTACACAATGACGAGTTTTCAGGAAGAAACATTGCTACGTTGTCAGGATGACGTTTCTTCTTCTTTGGTAACGAGATCAACATCATTACTAAAGCGCGTATCGCCATCTACTGTACCAGCAACTTAATGCATATGAAAAATCTGTTCACTTTTCACGCATCTTTAATGTTTGTATCGGAATATGGCTGTTGTTTGGACACACAGATTACAATAAAACAAGAAGGAAGGTGTGGTTTACCATTTAAAACCTGAAAATATACTTATAAACGGCTTTATGAAAGTGTTTTGCTTTGTGTGATTAGCTTATTTTGGCCCAGATTTGTTACAGATATCTGGTCAGAAGCACGAAACGGCCCCAGATGACTTGCCATTTAAGAAATGATATTGTATACAGTCTGATATTTGTTTTAATAAATGAACATTTCATCATAAACAGTAGAAAAATGACTTTGAATGAAGGTTCAGTTTGTGTGATGATTGCCTGTTAGATCTGAATAATACACAGAATGAGAAGTAAATCTGACCCAGACATGTTTATTTTCAGCCACTAGAGGACGGAGGAGCGTCACGTGTTTCTGCAGTGCTGGATGTCCGCATTTTAATAACCCCAAAATACATGCCGCACAACCGCGTGTATTAGTCTCCTTCTTCTTAAATGAGTTAATTTTTCTATACAGAAGCTTTACGAATATATATGCTATTTATATTAATGACTAAATAATATATTTTGTTCCGTCAAATGCTTTATTTAAGCCATGTTAAAACATAAACGGGAAATGACGTTAAGATATTGTTGAGGTTCTGTTAGTTGGCCATGCAACTCATTGAGCTGTTTTTAATCAAATTTGAACGGATCGAATGCTTATTCCCGAGGACTTTACTAGACACTATTTTCTTGATTTTACTGTGTTTTGCAAAGTTATAATACACACCAGCATGAGTATTTATTTAACATAGCAGTATAAAATCAAGTTTACGTTCAAACTCCGGGAAATAGTGTATTGTCCATCACATGGCACATTCGCGCTAGCCACCGAGTTGCATCGTTAACATGTTTTACGTTTCGCCTCCATCTCTGCTTTATTTATACTTTCATTTGCATTGTTTCACCAATCAAACATTAGCCATGCGATCGTAGAGGAGACCAAAGAGGGAAAATGAGCAGTTTTGTCTTGTTTAGTGGAGTGAAACCACATCGTGCAGGGTAATTTTGCCGTTCACGTGGGTCAGTCATATAGAAAAACAGTGGACAGGAATATTTACAGCAGATCTTAGATAAACGTGTTTCACGTTTCTGATCATGTTGATATTATTCGAATAGAATCGTTTATAAAAACGCCACAGACTACAACCGCATGTCACTTTAACCTGGTAAACTAAATTATGTTTCCGTTATGAAAGTTTCAGGACCATAAATTACATTAAGTTAATTACTACACTGTATCTGAGCGTTGATCATAAGTCACATCTGATCAACTCAACACAAGCGACTAGAACAGTTATCTTTCAAAGTCTAGTTGAACATAAACAAAAACTAGAAACATTTCTGTTAAGCTTTCAGACAGTGTTATGAGCCTCCAGGTGTGTTAATACTGACATTCTGTTACTCTTTAATAACAGGTGACCTCCGATCTGTGTTTATGCTGTTTTTCATCTTGCTGGAGTTCATTTACAATGAAAGTACCGAAAACTTCATCTCAGGCCCGACATGAGCAACCAAAATCCACTAAACGCCGCACGCTGGACAACAGGCGCAGGAGAATGGAGAATCTGTTAAAGAAACCATCACCAGTAAATGTAAGTCCAGGAACTGCGGAGTTAAACACACAGTTACTCATCAGAGACAAACCCCGGTTAAAACGACTGAGGAAGTTGTATGCCAAACCAGTGACTCTGAACCCTGAAAAGAGTTTTTCTGAAGAAGCAAAGCTGAAGGCTACAGCTCCGACGTTTGCACACATGCACACAAATGGAGGCACAGAACTGGAGAGCAGCAGTTCAGAAGATCTTCAGGATTGGAAAGCATACGCCAAGAGTGTTCTTCAGAACGGCCCGGAAAGCCCAACTGTACCAGACACAGAACAAGTGGAGAAGATTGAGCTTCAGTACCACGCTCAGCTTGACCATGCGCAGAATCGTGCTGTTTTGGTCCTTAAAAGAGGCCAGGTAGAAAAATTACCTTATCTGACACTTTCTATATTTATAGTCTTGCTTGTGTTATGCTTTAAAACTAAATGATAAAACTCATGTACAGTAAAAGCACTTGTTTTAGTAACGATTGTGTTATAATGTCAGCGTTTGCTTGTAGTTTATGCACATTTATTGACTTTTGCGTCTGATCTCTGCACAGGCCTTGTGTTTCCGTGGGAAGTGTCTACTCACCTGTCTTTACGGTCATGTGGAGGTGCTGGGCTTCACTATAGAGCAGGGCCAACAGCCCTACCAGCTGTTCTCTCCACCCTCACACTGCCCTCTCACCATCACAGCCCTGGAAAACAACTCTCCATCCAGCAAGAACAAGAAAGAAGGACGGAGGGAAGCTAAAGCCATCGTTCGCAAATACCTGAATTTAGGTATAATCATACGCAGCAGCTGAACCCAAGTGCCTTTATGAGGCTGTTCACCTAAAAAAAGAAATGCAACGCTCCCTAAGTCAAGTTCTTTTGGTACATGCTTTTGAATGTTGTTATTTGTGTGTTTTGATGTCCAGAACCATGTAAAGCACTTGTCAGTGAGGTGGACTCCGGCTCCTGTGTGGTGCTGTTGGAGCCCTTGGACACGCCCCTCACTCGCTTTCTCAGCAGCTTTGCAGAACTCCGTCAGATTTTCGCCGTGACCTCTGTGAGTCCAGAATGTTCCATATTTGTTTAAAGGATCATGCGTGATCACATTTAAAGCAAATTAAAACTTTGAAGCTGCAAACTAACTTTTGTTGGGTTAAAATAAACAACATTACAGTCATCAGTCAAGTTAACAGTTAAATTACAGTCAAGTTAACGGTTATTGAGCAAGTACATGACAACAGTGTTTGTGATCTCCTGACCTTTCCCTGATTCACAACAGTAAGTTTATCATAATAAAATGATGATTTCAGCTGTTGGGTCTGATTTCCTGGGAAATGTCAGTTTGGCTTTATTTAACTTCTACATGTGCAGAATACGTTGTGTAATTTATGTATTTCAGCTTTAAAACAGATATTTGGACGTGTGTTTCAGTTGGAACTGAAGTCTCAGGCTGTGGTCTGTAACCCAGCTCTGTCTGCTGTGGGGGTGACAGCTCTGCGTGGAGCCTGTGGACGGGGGCTTGTGATGTCACAGAGCTACAGAGAGGCTCTGAGCAGCCTGGTCAATGTCTGGGCAGGTGCTGCATGTTACTGGTTCTCCTCTTTAAACTGTTTTTTTAGGGAGGCGTTTGATTATTAATGCTGATCAGATTTTAAGGAATATATGCACAGAATTAAACTGAAGTTTATGAGCTGTTGTCTGTGGGAAACCTCATATAATATTGCACTCTTTGTTTCTGTCTAGGGGAGTTTGACCGCTGTCCCGTAATTCTGGTGTGTGGTGCGAAAAACTCGGGCAAGTCCACCTTCAATCGACACCTTATAAACAGCCTGTTAAATCAGTGAGTTCAGTGATCTGCAGTGCATTTAAGCTTTAATAATGATCAGTATCGGTTTACATCTGATCAGTATCGTATACGTCTGATCAGTATCGGTATACGTCTGATCAGTACCGGTACACATCTGATCATGTATGTGTGTTCACTAAGAATCGAACCCATAACCTTTGTGCTGTTAATGCGATGCTCTACCAGTTGAGCTACAGTTTAGTCATAAGAAGATGAACTGAGAACAATAATGTGTTTTTGTTGGGCTGATAGCAGAAAAATATTCACACGCACAGGATTTTAAAGGGTTAATATGGCTCTTTTGTGTGTGTGTGTGTGTGATTGTATATGTACAGCACTGCACGTGTTGAGTATCTGGAGTGTGATTTAGGACAGACTGAGTTTACTCCTTCTGGATGCCTCTCCTTAAGCACAATCACAGAACCACTGCTGGGTACGTGTCATACTGTACGTGTCCATACAGACACATGAAGTGCTGAAATGTAAACATGTTCATTGTGTACACTGGACTCAACAGAGATGTTTGTGGTTGTGGGTTCTGCAGGGCCTCCGTTCACACACCTGCGTGACCCGGAGCACATGCTGTTCTATGGTCAGTCAGATTGTTTCGCTAACATTGATCGCTACCTGGAGTCCCTCAAATCCCTGTGGCATCACTGCAGTGGAGAGAACCCTGTCATCATCAACACCATGGGCTGGGTCAAAGGTCAGCCGTGAAACATTCTATGATGTTTAATTGAAATAAATTATTATACTGATTAAATGATCAAATTGATTTTAGTTTACATTTCTGTTGCTGACAAACATCTCTCTCCCTCTCTCTCTCTCACACTCTCACTCTCTCTCTCTCTCTCTCTCTCTCTCTTACACACTCTCTCTCTCTTTCTCTCTCTCTCTCAAACAGATCAGGGCTTTCAAATTCTGATTGACCTCCTCCGTCTCTTCTCCGTCACACACGTTGTGCAGCTAACTTATGGAAACGTACCACAGTGTCCTCTTCTTACCCCAGACTTACTCAAAACTGCCCACGGCTGGCAGACACACCCTCCGGCCCCCCCCACCCTGACAGAAGTGTCAGCCAGTCACCTCACTGTTCAGTCTCATGTTTTTCTTCACATTCATTCAGAGTTTGAAACTGCAGGAATATCTGGAACAATGTGAGTCGGCTAGCCTCTCCTTGAACCTATACTGACACCTAGTGGTGTGGAGGACACCTTACACAAAAGTAATAGTTTTCAGTAATCGGTGCTTGTACAATGTAGAAATGTAATATGATGTTAAAATCAAACTAGTCTTAACTAGTAAAACTTTATTAAACATGCAATCACCAGATCTTTGTAAATTAACATAAGTTTTAATCCTGCATTCGTCTCAGGCAACATCAGCGTAGTAATGAACTGCGAGATCTGGCCCTTCTCAGTTACTTCAGTAAGCTGCAGTCCCCTGAGCCAGGCCCCGTGCGCCCGCTCCACTGCTACATTCCCTACCAGGTGAACACAGCTGCTGAGCTCTGACCTGTAGTAATAACACACACTGAAGAACTTGGATTTTTTTACTTTGTAAACAAGGTGAAAAGCGATTGTCTAATCGTGTCTGTGTGTTGTGTGCTGTGTGTGTGTATCTGCAGGTTTCACACTCTTCAGTGGCTGTGGGAGTGATACACTGTGAGGTCGCACACAGTCACATCCTGCATGCAGTCAACGCTAATCTGGTGGGATTGTGTTGTCTGAGTGAAAAGGTTGCAGGAGGAGGAGGGCCTGTTGTGCTCTCCCAAACTCCCATATGTCAGTGTGTGGGCCTAGGTGCGTCCCATCCACGTAATTTAAGGCAGGACTAGTCAAATAAACTAGTCAAGCTGTCAGTCGTTTACTGAGAAAAGAATGCAAATGTTTACTCAGTAGTGAGATGTTTTTTGTTGTTGTTGTTTAAAAGGTATTTTGAGAGGAGTGGACATGACACGAGGGCTGTACTTCCTGGTTACTCCTGTGTCTCCCTCCGTTCTAAAACATGTGAACTGTCTTCTGCTAGGAGAGATCACACTACCCAAAGAACTGCTCACCGCACAGGTAAAGATCCACTGTATAGTTCAAAAACACCTTCATATATCTTGACTTTGTGTTTGATTAGTGGAAGTGACATATTTGTCAGGTATGGTAACCAGTACTTGACCTCTGCATTTAACCCAGCACTGTTGTGTGAACACGCATCTGTTGCAGTGGGCAGTGAGAATCAAACCTGTGACCTTTGGGTTGCAGGTCTGATTCTGACCATGAAGCCACAAATAATGATTTCAAGTATTGTTAGGAATACATTTTTATAAACTTTACTTACTAATTATTTTATAATTATTCTATAATATTTTAATTAGGTATTATGTATTTATTTTATTCTGTATGATGTATCAGGCTAATAAAATATGAGTGGTTATTCATGGATCAGTCTTGGCTCTCTCGACCGCTCTGCTCTTCTTCTTCTCTTCCAGCGTGTTGAAGCAGAACTGCCGTACGTCACCACAGACTACAGCTATGAAGTCACGGGGGCAGGAAAAATTCACATTCGCAAAGGACTGTTAAGACAGTGTTTCATGAAGTAAAAGAGAAGCTGTTCTGTTCAGACGTTTGTATTCTTGTTTTATGTCCCGGAATCCTTTTAACTTTTTTAATGAATGTACAGATGGACGTGAGTATCTGGGTGTTCAGGGCTGTATGGTGTGGGGAGAGTGTGTGAGTGTGTGAGGGCAGCTTTTTTTTAATGATTGGATGGTTTCATATTTAAGCTCTATACAGGAATCATAACTCTGCCTCA
Source organism: Botia almorhae (assembly GCA_036877575.1). NCBI lineage: Eukaryota > Metazoa > Chordata > Actinopteri > Cypriniformes > Botiidae > Botia > Botia almorhae. Next base: position 2,657 of record JAZGTJ010019589.1, on the reverse strand, counting down.
TGTCCAAATTGCTGTATTACATTTTTCCGGCATGTCAAGACGACATTTCTGTTGTAAGTCCTTGTTTATATAAATCACATTTCTGAACCATTATAATTCAAACTGTAAAATATTAAAAGTGGCTCTCATGTTTGTTAAAATTTTTTTTATTGTCATTTGAAGTGAATATAAATGACTTGAGTTTTTAAAAGTGAATATTGAGATAAAACATTGAATTTTTTAAAACTTGTACCTGAAAGATTAGTGCAGAATCTAATTTGAATGCCTATATTTTACAATTTTATAATCTATAATTCGAGTGTCACAGAATCAATATCAAAAGTTTTAAATTGTGATTGGCAGGACTTAAAAGCAGCAATGGAAAGTATTACTAAAGTAAATACAGCCGTCCAGTTAAGTTTAGTTACAAAACGTTGCATTGGTTAGAATTTGCTTTGTGTTTTCATAATCCTGTAGTTACCAAAAACGACTAGATAGTGATTGGAATGAACTAGTCAGTAGCTGTTATAACCCTGAAATAGAACCAAACATTCTTACCTGACCTTTCATTTTTGTAACGTCAAACAGCCTGACTGCTCATTGATCAGAGAAAGAACCAACCGGCTGATAACATGCAGTGGCTGCAGGTTCCAGTAGGTGGCAGTATTGAAGATGGTTGTGAAAAGCAATTGAAACGCAAAGACCTGCTTTTCTGTATGATGAATTACAGTCGGTTAAATATTATACTAATCATTTACTGAATGCATTTCTTAATACAATTACTTTAATGCATGTACAGCAATAGACATTGTAACTAAATTCTCTCCCACCTGTAGCAAATAAGACGAGAGACTTTAGTGAAGATGTGTCACCACAGCTGATGGTCAGGTGTTGAGTTTAAACACTGGTGCCAGTGGCTCCCACTAGTTTTCTTCCACTGGCAGCTTTGTAATCTTGATAATGAATACACTAGAGAGTAAAAATAGGCAGTGTAATATTAAAACACTTATTATTTGCAGTTAAAAATGTGTTTTTGACTGCTCAGTATATCCTGCAGTGCCAGTTTCTCTGCCTGCCGCCATGATGACCTAAGATGAACCGAAACCTACAGTGTAATTTCATCTGTGTTACAGAGCAATAAATACAAAGCTTAATACCGCAAAACCATTCTGAAGAAGTGGAACAGAACATGTTTTGAACAACTTTTATTAGGTAGTGCGTTAAAAATTAATTTATGCAACAGTGGCTTGAGAATAATTTTTAATAATTTACAGAACTTTTCATTAAGTTCTCACATGAACCTTACACTGTTATTTTATGTCAAGCATAAGGAAGTTAATTCTTGTCAAGTTTTGATGCATATTTAACACAGTTTCAAACTCAGACTTGATGCACTGCTGGAATTCCAATAAAAGTCCACAGACTTTTATAGATTGGCTGTGTGTATAAATTGCAGGACTTTTGTGGTAACACACACTTAAGAGTTACTGTTAGAGGACTGAAACACTGTTTTTAATACCGTAAAGTGCCTCATTCAGAGAAGACAATAAATGATAGAAACTCTCGTCCAGAAACCGTTTTCCTGGACTGTTTTAAAAACCCTAAATTTGTTGTTGTCCCTTCTGTATTTCTCCTGAACCTCAATTTACAAGCACTTCATCTAATAGTTCCTGTGAGAAGTGAGGTATTACAGGAATGTTGCACAGACCAAAATCTGTATCCCACATAACTCTGCCTTTAGGTTTGACTACAGACAGATGTGTAATTGGTCAACCAAACAGTGTTTATTGACGTCTATGGCCTTTACTGGCGTGATTTCTTCCCCAGCCATTTACATTAGTTTAATTCGGCATGTCTTGTTCTCACAGGAAACTGATTTACAGGAAATCTTTACTGATTTAACACGAGATAATCACGTATCATGATGCCATATGATGTCAGAGGCTGTGTTTACTGTGCATGGAAATCCATTTAAGAGCTCTTATTGTGTTTTGTTTTGCATGTAAGTACATGATGTTCTGTCTCCTATCATGTAAACATTTCGTTTATTTTTTTATTGTCTGTTGTGTTTAAATATGAACATTATTATTTATTCATACAATGACATGTAATTAATATGTAGGGAACAATAAAATAATAAAGACAAGAAGCGATTTAAATCAGAAATTTGGAATTCTTTTTTTGGAATGTACAGAACACAGATTCGTGAATCAATCATTTATACGTAACAAAAATAAATAAAAATGTAACATTTCGATATCAAAATTCCATCATGCAGCGGCAAGGTGTAAAAATATGTGCTTGATAAAAAGCAATGAATAAAATCATGCCACGTTTAGTAGTTCAAAGTGTGCAGATGTCATACAAGGAAAAAGCTTTGACTAGTTTTACTGAGAAACGGGTCATCCAATCTTACTCAATATCTTTAATTGCGTTTACTCGTGTGCTCAGATTTCATTTCTGTCACTCTTGGGAAGAATAACAGTGTTAAGCTTCATGTATTTGCTCCGCATCTGCCTGAACAAGGACTTACAGATGTCAAGTGGTTTTGTAACCATTTCCCAAGACCCATGAAGTGTAAATCACCCAGAGCATAAGCCAAGATATTAAACTCAGTAATCCCACAAGATCTGTCATCTGCTCAACTCATGCAGGCCCTGCAATTCACCATAGAGAGG
>JAZGTJ010019588.1:0-10820 GCA_036877575.1 Botia almorhae | reverse complement strand
TGTGATGTGGAAGAGAAACATGTAATGTAAAAACATGTAAACAAAATGTGCTGCTTGTCTGTAGATATGGTGACATGCAGTTATTTTTAACAGTACAGTTCTAAACATATGGCCCTCTCCAAAAATAAAAACACCCACATTGACTGATTGGCAGAAATGCAGTTTTTTTGGAGTTTTGGCAGGGTGTGAGTGAGATAAGTGAAATGGCAAACGAAAACTGCTATTGCCTGTTTTTATCACTTGCGCAGTCATATCTGTTAGGACATTGGAAATGAACTGTCAAATGGAATTTTTTTAAATTTGTCAGGCATTACAAATTTTTGTACATGCAAATGCAAAAATGAGGATTTGCAATTGCGTTCGATTACGTCATGCACGCAAATGATGCATGCCTAAATAGGACACGTATACGGCTCGCAACATTTGTTATGCATTGTTACGCATGACAATGTTTACAATGTTTATGTAAGCATATACGGTCTACAGAGTAGATGATACTTATGTTGTCATTTGAGGCATAATGATCCAGTATAAAGGAAGCTCTGAAGCGTACATTTGAAACAGCAACTTTCATTTTTCATTTATGACCAGCTACTGTATAAAAGTATTTTATCACTCTCTTTTAAAGCTACAAAATATAAGCATTTCATTTAGTCCAGTCTCAAAAATTAAACTTGTTGGAGAACAGATGAACAGATAATCATTCCTCATTTAAGTTCATAAATCCCCATAAATACAAGTTTTATATTTTATTAAAATATTTAGCTACTGTTATCGGTGCACAGTAAATACAAACTCAAATCATTAAACACACCTTGGGGTCATTTTTCCAACAATCAGTTCATCAGTTCTTTTCTCATGCAAGTTCTCCATTGAAACACAATTGTTTTGGCCCGTCAGTAGAGTAAGTAACCCATCTCTACGCTTGAATTGTGGATAAGGCGTCAGTAAATTGATTTAAATTACAGGGAGGGCGCTGGTGGGTATTAAGTAATTGACAGCTGTGCTGGGCTCACTGTCTGCGATAATGACTTTATTGTAAAAAGATAAAGCTGCTTCAACGGTTCATCCACAGAAATTAACAACACAGGGCCAGGATTTAGTGGACTTTTTCTTGGCTTGTAATGTCTGAAAATCGGCCGGTAAAAATGGGCCAGGAAGGGGCAACAGTTGCGGTGCTGCATTTTTTAAAATCTCTTCACAGTTGCCACACGGTTCATGCTACACCCACTTTTAACAGCACGTGTGAAGAATACAGTTTTCGCACTGTGATCTACAACATCAGCTATAGTTTACAATAACTAAAACACTGCACAGATACAGTTGGTTGGCGTTTTCTCTTGGAGGGGGTGTCACTACTGAGGGACCAAGGGTGTAATTATGCCCCAAAAGCAGTCCCTAATGTCTCTCCTCTAGAGGGACGGGAAATTGTGCGATGTCTTGTCCTGGTTTTGTATCCCCAGACACTGTTCCTCTGACAAGAGGCAGACGAGAGAGCAGTAGTAATGTCTTCCATAGGATGTCTAGGATTCAGGTATATCGGATTCTTTCTGACAGTGCTCTGGGTTTGTGTCTGTTCAGAGGCATTGTTAAGCATTGAATTTTCTACCATTTACAGAATTAATTTAAATGATTTAGGCCTGTATTATTTCCAAGTTGTAGTCTAGTTGTAGTTGTTTATAAGAACTTGCACTTAAAGAATCTGCACTCAGAATGACATTGTTTGGACAGATAATTAAAAAAACATACCGTCCTCTGTTGTGTTTTGCTATCTCAGACATTCCTAAGATTATAATGTCTTTTACTGAAAAAGGACATGGCATCTTCAGCCAAGTATGACTAGTTTTCTGAAGCTATTACATTGAAACATTTTCTAGAACTATTTTTGTCTGCAGTTCTGTCCAGTTTTTAGAAAAATTTGTTTTCGCGATGTTGCTCATTTTCTGTACACTTAACCTTTTAGCATTAGTATTTAAAGTAAAAATTAATTTGTGATCACAATTACTATTAATAACACAAAATTAATTATTTCACAGGGCTCTTATCAGTCATCCAACTTTAGATCTTTAATTGAATTTAGATAAATAATTTTGTAGTGCAGGTTTTGTAAATGACTACAAGTAGACTACAGCTTGAAAATACAGACGTATATCATTTATATTAATACAGGAATAGAAGGCATATGTGATAGCTGGGTTGCTTCTTCAGCAAACACACAAGGTGTGGGAAGATGTCTATATAATTATCAGATAAACGAAAACAATTATGAGGAATAAAACTAAACCCTGAAGGAGGTTTTACTGCCTAGTTCATTGATTGATAATGATTATCTGTAACACTGTAGAATGCAATACAGCAATTTAGTGCTTCAGTGCTGTGCAGGGGTAAAATGTCTTTGAAATGAGAACATGATCTTTGAGATCAGATATAATGATCCGTACTGTTACTAATGTAAATAATAACAATACTTAACAATACAAGTTTTTTCTTTATCCAATTTAAGTCTGTGTAAAATATATTGCTCATACTTGCTTTTATTTCAGTTTTTTGCACCTGAGGTATTACAGTTTAGTGAACATTGGCTACTAATAAAGGCCACTAATAAATGGTTGACCACATTTAAACTGGCGGTATTACAGCCACCACCTTGAAATATTATACCCAAATTCTGACAACAGGAAGTTGTTTCAAACGTAACATGATCAATGATTAACATTTACCTCCTGCCGAGTTTTCTGAGTCAGAGAACACACAGACAAGCACGTACAACCTTTGCACACAGGTGAGTTGAAAAAAAAAAAATCCCAGTCCATTTGTCAGGAAAGCACTGAAATCCCCTGCTCTGACATCACACTGGCTCCGCCCAGAGTCAACACCCCAGTCACTGTTCACAGTGTGAAGAAGCTTTCTCTCTGAAAGGAGTACAATCAGCTCTCTCTACAATCAAGAGTTTACTACGCTAGTGGGGAACCCACGGAAACAAGTTAACATTGAACAACCTTGGAGAAAGAACTCCTTTGACTTCAATTACAAACTCACTGAATTGAATTTCAGGAGTAAAGTGGGTTTTGTCTGTCTGTTCCACAGACGTTAACAGGGATCTCCCCACCTGGACGTTACGTGCGGAAGGATTTAATTGCTGTGGTGATTGCACTTGGGAATAGTAGTGAAGTGGAGGAGAAAGCTTTCAGGATTTGAAACAAGGATTAATATTATACAGATTTTCTGTGGTGGATATTTTCGAAATTTTACTGTTATGGGTGAGTTGAAAATATTACTTATCCAAGTTGTATCATGGTCCTAAAAATGTTTTTTAAGTTACTTAAGAAACTGAATTAAGTAACTGAACACATTTAATACCGGTAGTTTTACTGAAATAAATTCACGTTTATGTAAAATAAGTGTTTTCGTTTTCTTCCCTAACTTTTTTTACCACTCATGTAAGTTTGTGGTATTTACGCCACCATTGTGGAGGTTTATCTGCAGCTCCTCCTCAAAAACCTTTTCTAACTCTTTTGTTCTTTTTTTGTCGCTTGTTAAACCAAAACAATACTTTAACCTCATCTTGGCTTGGCTCTGTTGGCTACCTCTTTGGCAAATTGCCCCTGTCTGGTGAGAGCCCTTCTTTAGTTTTTCTTTCAGGGAACTTTGAATAGAGGGCCGTCAAGTGTCCCCTAGCTACCACCTATACAACATAAGAGACCCTGCTGTGAGACCGCTTAAAGTCTCAGGCCAAACAACCCGTTTTTCCAGTTGCCTTTATCCCCCACCCTTATCCTTTCTTAGTTTTCAAGAAGGTTTCTGGCCCTGCAAGTTTGTTAAAGCGCCAACTCAGGAGAGAGAGAGAGAGGCTACACTGTTGATTAAAGGTGACAGAGGAAAATTATAGCCTTTGTTGTCAGTTGTAAAGATATGTTGACGCTCGTGTTGAAATGGCCTCATAACTCTACATTTTATTGGAGAAGGATAAAAATTGTCTTGTGTCTGGTTCCTCTGTCAGTTTGCTATAATATATATTATGAATGCTTGGCCATTTTAAATACACAAATGTGATTTTTGGCTGTTGTACTTGTGTGCAGTAGCTCAACGCAACAAGCACAGCGAGTGAGAGTTGCACAATAAGTTCGTTGCTCAACTGTGATCGCTGCTGTAACCCAAAAAAGAAAACATTCATTCTTTTTCTTGTTTCTCCTTTAGTAGTTTTCTGAAGGTGGAACGTTAGGAAGGGAAAAGGGTGTAAAGATAGCACAACCGTCTCACTTTGTTTAGCATGAAATGCTGAGACCTCCTGGGGATGTGCGTCAAATAACTGAGAGCTGTTCTCTCAAAGTTGTGCGAAAACTGAGCTATTATTCTCTTGCTCTTGTTAATCATTTACCAGCAAAGACTTGCAACTGTTAAACGGCACGGGGGGTGGAGAACAGAGTCTGATAAAAGCTTTCTAAAGGAGAAGCTAAAGCGACTCTAATCTTTGCATCCACCACCTCTCCGTGGTGTCTGTACATGCAGAAAAAATAGCAAAGAGACACAGGAGTGTTTGGTCTTATCGGTAGTGGCCGAGCCCCTGCGCAGTGACTGTTGACCTCCCACACACAGGCTGGTGACCTCAAATTCTTCGTATACAACTCCGTCACAGTCGTGTTGTCAGCTGCTCTTCTCGGTAGAGTGTGGGATCGCAAAGGCCTTTCCAAATAGCATCATAGATAATTTTGTTGATGTCTTATTAATGCGGTGGAATTTGGAAGTGGTCAAGAATTGCTGTAATAACAAATATAATTATCTACTTTACCCAATTTAATTACTTTGCTGGTCCCTCTGGATCAAAATATTTTGTTACTCTGTTGTTAGCATTGATGAGTAAAGTGGAGGTTAATAAGCGTAATTGAAGTCTGATTAGAAGTATAATTTTATATTATTAAACTAACCGTAACATGAAACTTGAACACCAAAAACCGGTTTTCCTTTTTGTTTTGAGTGTCTGACTGTCTTTGAGTGTGACTGAGTAATCACTGGCATAAATTTAAAGGAATTCCTTTCCATTTATCTCACATCTCTTAATATTAGGTTTGGAATTTCTTTTTTAAATGCATTCCAAATTATCCCCATTACATGGGTTGTACTTTGAGAGAAACTCTTTTAAATAGTATGACTGCATCATTGTTCCAGGCGGCCATCATACAAAATGCTGCAGTTTTCTCCAGTGTTTGAACAGGGATTTGGATCTCTGCGTTTGGATGTGAAAAACATCACAGCTGCTGTAACATTTTCTGTGTGTAAGGTAAAACCCCGTAGTTTGATGATTAGCTGTACACTCAAATTGAGGTTTTATTAGTTAATATTGATCTTTTGAGAAATGCTTTGTGTTTTTGCTTGAGTTACCCTAGTCTGTCTTAGGCATTTCATTGAATGGGGTTTGATTACCTCTATTGTTCACATAATTTCTCTCAGAGAGCCTTGCAGTAATTAGCATTCACAAATGCGCGTTTCACTAACTTTGAGTGCTCCCCACTCAAATATTCGTATTTTACAGCTGTTAATATTCATCCAAATAGCAAAGTCAAGTATGCTATTAAGAGTGCAAATTAAGTTTTTATGACACATTTAGGGATTAGGGATATATGCAAAATAACATCACAAATCGTCTGTATTCAGGAGAACATTACTCTGTTTACACGTAACTCAATTCCACTCCACCCCATTTGTAAATCATTTGGTTATGGACATGCTGATTGAAACAGCCTTCATTTGGCGATGTCCAAATGTTTGTAATGACAATCGCTTGAATGGTCTGTCAGTAACATTTTCAGGCCTCTACGTGACTTGAGATTTAAAGATAAGAGGTGAGTTTTGACAAAACTGCAAAAATCAAACTTAAGTGCTTTGTGATTGCGTTTTGTCACATCGTGGCTGATGCCAGAGGCGAACTTGAGGAATTAAGTAAAAATGGGTCGTATGTACAGGCATAGAATGTCCTAAATTTAGTAACAAAGATTAGATTAGTAGAAATTCATAGGAGGAATGTAATAACTCCTAAAACGAAACTTTCTGTAGTTTTTATTTGATGTCTGTTATGAAGAATTACCACTCTCACGAGGTGATGCAATGTGTCTTGTTTTTGAATTAAGAAAAGCCTTTGAGGGTTTGCTGAACAACAGTTTCGGAAGCCAAACATCTTCGGTACAGGTGTAGACAACACTGGCCGAAGCACACACCTCGGAAGCCACAACTGTTATTTGTGGGAGGGTAATACCTGTCAGAGCTGTTTGTTCGTTTGTGTTATATTACCTTTAAGGGCGTATGACTCGCTGTTTGTAAAGTTTAAAACATTTCATTTGTTGGCTAGACAATTAAACTCGCCTCCCCACCCACTCTGTGCAGCAGAAATGTCATTAGCTATCAACAGCTTTAGTTTTCTTGATGAGTGGCTCTATGCCACTGCTTTAGTCAACCCCCTCCCATCCCCAGAATGGTTTGCACAGCAAGATTCCCAGAACGTGGCGACTTGCTTGGGATATATGAATGAAGACGATTTCATTTGGTTAACATGCCTTTATTTACCGTCCAGTGCGGCGCACTGTATCTCGACATATAAATTATATCCAGAGGACACAATGTACCGAAGTCATCTGCTAATAAAACCATAACAATGTTTTCTTTAACATTTTATGCCTCCAGGAAAACAAAAAAGAGTTCCATAATTTAGCAGGATGCTTTGCACAGGTGCTACACCTGACAGATGGTGTGCATTGAATGATTGTACTAGAGAGGATTATTAACAGAATCCCCCACAATGCAATTCCAGATGAGTTTTGTTGTGTTTTCAGTCCAGTGCCCCCCATGAATCTTATCTGAGCTAAAACATCCCTCGCCACCCCCTATTGTTCCTTACTTAAAAAACAGTGGACGGATCTGATTTACTAATGGGATTGCTAATCCTTATTTTGTTTCTGTGTAAATCTTTCCACTGATGGAGATGCCCCTGTAATAGTAAAACAGAAGTGGGTAGCTAGTTTCCCTGGTAGCCTGTTCAGGTTTAGATGGGGATTGTTAGGTCTGAAACCATCATATTAAAAATGGACCATCATATTAATAATGACAGGTTTGTCTTTAGCTGGCAGTGCTATCATAATGCTGTTTGTCATTTTACTGTTGGATTGGCTGTAAACACTGATCATGGTGTGTTTATGGTTGTTCAGTAATTGCTTTAGATTTGGACTTTGTTTTTTGGACCATGTGTTTTAGTTCACTGCTGTATGAAAAAGTGGAACCATTCTCTCCCTTTATTATATTTTTGTCAATTGATCCTTTTGGGCATCTTATTTGCATTATATTTGAGTTCGACTGCACAGTTGAGTTTCTGTCTTTTATATTTTGTCGTTTTGGTTTGCATAGCAATAAGACAAGATGTTCGTTATGTTGATGGGTGGGATTCTGTCACTCACTGACATGTCCTCAAATGCTACTGCATAATCAGATCCTAATTAACATTGACTACAAGACACTAAATCATGTCTACCCCACAGCCGGGATGTGGACAGCTCCCTGTCTCTACCGACTACAATCAGTCTCCTGTGACAGTTAGACACCTTAAACCCTTACATTTGCTGACCTGACAGCAACTGGGTTTAGCTGCGAATTGTTTCGGCGACCATAACAAAGGAGTAGCCAGTAGCAAGCATGTTTCAGCTCTCAAACATGTATGCTAGTTATTGTTGAAGAAGAACTGTGTGATATGCGATAACTTGCTAAATTATGCGATATTTGATGCAATAATGCTTTAATATTGTAAAAACTATTTAAATTATATTAAAATGATTATATCAAATTGTATAAAAAAATATATATATAACCAACATACGTTTTACATTCTTTCTAAAAAAACATATTGTAACTAACATTTAGCCAGTCTCTTTCATCGATCTGAAACTTTGACTAGCTGTATAAATTTATAAGTGTTAAAATCATTTAGTTGTCACAAACAATTGTGAAATGCATTTTGCGATATGCACATCTGCGATGTTTTCATAATTTCAATATATCCTGCAGCCTTACTAGTTTTACTTACATAGAAATGTTTATTTCAAAGATGATAATGTGGACACATTGTAAATTACCCATTGCATACAAGGGCAGTGACGCATCTGGCCTTCCGTTTACAGGTAAATGTGGGTGTTTGCTCTAGCATAAGTCTGTGCTTGTTGTTAGTTTGGCAAAGCTGCAGAACCTGTTTGAGGCTGGGACCAACATTGCGTGTTTGTTGGAGAGGTAATTGATAGTCTGAGAACTGTTTTTACTACAGTTACAGCCACCCTGCAGCCATGGCGGGGAGGTGCAGTAAGGCGCAGGAGGGGTGAAAATTGAAGAGCAGTGAGTGCAAAAAGATGGTCTAGAAAGTGTGAAAGAAGCAGGAGATGGATAGAGAAGCAGTGGATGGATGACCTAAACAAGATGGATTTTATGTCAGGTTCCGTACAATCAATTCCATGCGACACATCACCGTGTCAGCGTGTCTCAACTAAGCAGGTGGAAGGATTTCTGTTTTTGCCACATAATGGCAGAGGTGTGAAATAGTCTCTACTTTAAAGATTCTGACTGAGAATAGGAAGGACATTGTCAGGTGTCTGGTGTCAATCAAATCATCAGTCTTTTTCCCAAAACCTTGTGGTCTTCAAGGTGAACTCTAAAGCAGAGTCAATCTTTCTCTTCAGTAAGTGGCCTTCTTAAAGCCTAAGATGCAGATGGTAGACACCTTACAGTTGCTGTCATTGTAAGATTTTTAGTGGTGAGTTGATTCATCTTCCCCACGCTGTAGTTGTTCCTCAGCCTTTCTGCAGCGGGTATATCAGGTCACATTCGATATGCAGGTTGTTCTGTAGGTATAATCTAAAAGCTATTATTATAATATGAATGACTGGTTTTGCCTTTTGTCTCCAAGGGGCCCTTTAGCGCTTATATATACCACCGGTGGGCAAGGAAACTGTGGCAATATAAACCTATTTTGTAGAAAAGCACTTTGACTCCGCTTTGGAGACGAAGGCCATGGTGGCTCTTTTGATCTTGCTCCTTTCAAGTGAAACCATGGGTAATTTGCCTGTCGCGGTCAAAGTGAGTCACGAGCTGTCAGAGAAACCGTTTATGCTCTGGAGCATTGCAGTGAAAGCAACAATCGGCCTAATCTCGCTCTTCTTCTCTGAGACGCACACTTCCCTGTTAGTTAAAACCAAGCAAGTTGGTCAGCAAGTTGTAGTGAAAGAAACTAATGACTACATCAAGAAAGAACTGAACATGTTCCCTTACTTGTCTCTCTCTCCTATGGGGAAAAAAGCACTATAGGTTTGTATGATTCATCGTTGAATGCTAATGGACTTGCCCAGAGTGACTCAATTTTGGAGTTCTTACAAAAAGGCAGCTAATATCTTGCACAATCTGCCAGTGTCTTGGAAGCTGGGCCTCATTTAAATTCTGTCCCCTAGTTACAGCCGTCTTTAAGCAGCAGCCACTTGCCACCTCGCGGGCCTGTGGTTTGTTGGTTTGTTTTGGACAGAAAGCCTGTTAGTGTTTGAATTAGCCCTGCGCTCAAATGGCAGCTTTCCCCAATGTCTGCTGCCCCATGGCACGGACTTCTCCTTCTCCTTGTCACCACGTGCTCTTTTACATTTCAAATCCGGAGCCTCACGAGACTGCTGTGGATATATGGCTCCATCTGCCACAGCTGTCTGTTGTCGAGCTGAGAGATGGAAACAGAGATGCAAACAGAAAGAGGCGTCAACACCCCACAGTAAGATAAGACTGCAGACTACCCACACCTGTAGGACTAGCGCGGCAGGAAACTGAAGTTTGGCAGAGCGGTCGGGTGGAATGGTGGCTTGGCCAGGATGTTTGTTTATTCGAAGTCCTTGAGTCAACCTAAAAACTTCACCACTGCCTGTTCTTCACGTCCAGCTGTGCAAATGAATGAGTCATGCCTGCGAAATCTCATTTACCATATTTGCTGCGTAATTACTAATGACTTCCGAGTTAACCAGTTACCCCAGGGTGACCCACCTGTTTTCATCCTTTCTTGTGTAGTTAAATACAACTTGAAAATTGGTAAAGTGTTTGCTAAGAGGCCTCCTAAAGTTAATCCCATCTTTGTCTTGGTGAAGGGTTAATGCTCTCAGAAAAACATCAATTCTTCCCTCCCCTCCAGTCATGCAGAGTTAGTTCACATAATCACCTCTTAAGAGCATTTTTTGCAAATCATGCAAAAAAGCAGCATTGTAAACAGAATTCTTGCCACACCTGAGCAACAGAGGATTGTATTTCAGGGCCGCACTAGACTCGTAAAGAGTCTGTATTCTGCATTAAAGCCACCTGTGTTTTTAGACGTTAACATCAGTCTCATGCCAGCCTCTGCTGCTCTTTTTAGAGTCACTTCTCTGAAGATTGACTGGGTCTTTTTGAAAACTGTGGATTTTCAGATAGCTGCTCGACTTTGTTGCTCTCACTCACATGCTGTGCCTTCAACAGTGTTTGAGGGCTTGGTATTGATAACTAGGTAAAATATCTCTTTCAAGTGTAGAAATTCCTGTTTCAACTTTCTCTGTTTTTTTTTTTGTATTTCTACAATGTCCTTTTTTACAGAGGGGTGTATTTTAGTACATTGAGCAGTCATTTTGTCTGAAGACAGACAAGTTTGTAAATCTCATGCCACAATCACATTTGAATCATTGTTAAATAATTATGTTTATTATATTTGAAATTAATTATATTTAGCCTTAATGAAGGTTTTATAAAAATCACTTTCATTAATTGTAAGAAAGAACTTAAATATATTAGGT
>JAZGTJ010019587.1:0-10820 GCA_036877575.1 Botia almorhae | reverse complement strand
GTACAGCTCTGAAAAAAATACTCCCCCACTTAAAGGGAATTTGGTAAGTTGCTAAATTTAAACGGGCGCTCATCTGAAGCAGCATCGGGCAAACTCTTGGTAGGAGGAACTTCAAAATCTAGAAAATCTGAACTTTCCTCTGGTTCATTTTTTAAACCAGAACTGGTGGACAAGTCCATGGGCCTCTGATAACAGGACCAAGAAGTGGATTTAGATCCGATGGAAGAAGGTTCTAGGAGGTTCAGGTTGCTACAGAAGCTTTGGCTGAAGGATGAGGACTCCAGCATGCTGAACGTTTGTAGGTCTGAGGAGGAAGATTCTGAGAAACAGCGGGGCAGTCGCGGCTCATGGAGGTTAAGTTTTGATACCAGAGGTTTGCCTACAGACACACTTTGCTCCTCTACTAACTCTTCATCCAGGTTAGTGTACTTGTAGTGTATACAGACGGTGAACGAGAGCTCTTTCTGTGAAAGCAGCAAGTACATTGTTACATTACATTCTTGTGTGTTCCTCAAAAGAATGTCACACTGGTTCGGAATGACATGAGAGTAAGCAAACGATGGAGGAATACATTAAAAACCTTATTCTTAAGTGGTTAGTGGAACATTTTAAAAATGTTACGGAATGGAACCATGCAATAACATTAATACATCTAAACAAAATAATGTTTTAAATGTTCCTTAAACTTTCAAATGAACCTTATCAGCAATTTTGTTACCTAATGGAAATGTTACGGAAATGTTCTTACAACCTAAAATTGTAAGCTGGGTGTACCTTAAGCCTTTGCAGAGCAATGATACGGGTAAAGAGCCGGGGCTGTTCCAGAGGCTGGAGGTCATCCATGGTCAGCAGTAAGCTGCCCGCCTCACGCAGACTCTCCTGATTGCTTTGTTTCAAGTCTACTTCAGGGCCCTGAAACAACAATAAACTCATATTAAAGCGTGCAGTGAACATATAATGAATTCACACCAGGGTGATCAATGACACGGTTATTTGTATACGAACGTGATCAATTCTATGCAGCTCATCTGGGATCTGGAGGAAGGTCTACAGTTTACCTCGGTGAAGTCCGAGAGCTGAGCAGAGCAGGACATGATGTCTTTTGGAGTCTCCAGTGTCCGAGTGTAGATGATCATGATGTTGGAGAACTCGGCGGCGAAGCCCAGCTGAACCTTAACGCCGCATTCAAACTTCAGACAGTGACTCTCTGGAAGAACTATTACAAATAAAAAAAAACAACCTTTGAATGTTTCGTGTTTGTTTACATCTTCAAACCACTGAGACGATATCTCACAGTTCCACAGGTTTCAGTCATACAGGTTTGGAATGACATCAGGGTGAGTACAAGATGAACGAATTTGTATTTTTGGGTGTACTGTCCCTTTAAGAGTCTCACCATGCGCAATAGCCCACTGTAAGTTCCGTGTGGACGCTGTGACCTGGCAGGCCGGGGCCTGAATGCGGTCAGTAAGAGCACGCCGCTCGGACAGATTACTGCGCAGCTCCAGAGCCTGCCGACCTCGGGTGATCGCGCACCTTCCCATGTCTGCAACAGCACACAGACTTCATAAAACCACGTGAATGTGCTGTACATCCTAAACGTGCATGTAGTATTTCTTCTCGAGCAGAAAACATCTCCAGAAGTGACCAAGCTTTATGTTTGACCCAAAATGTTAGCGGACTCCAAGCCTGGAGGTCCACAGACCTGAAGAGGTCTCCAATCTACTTCTCCACACCTGCCTGGATATTTCTGTCAGTCCCAAAGACTTTGACTAGCTGCATCAGGTTTGATTCACTAGGGTTGAAGCTAAACTCTATCTGTGGACCTCGGTGAAGACCTCTACAATATGAGACAGACCGACACCTAAAGAAGGGGACAGTGGAGAAGTCGAGCCCCAAACCTTCTGCTACTTTATCAAGGAGGACGGTGACCTTCTCCGGCTCCATAAGTCTCTTCTTGAGAAAGCTCATGAAGATTCCGTTCGAGATGTCATCCTTGTTCACCTCAAAAGCTTCTGCATCCACACACCTGGATTCACAATGTAAACATGACCTCTACACGTCGGTACAATTACCGCAGCTTAACGAGTACTTAACGAGACTCACGTCGCGTAGCCGAACACTATGTTTGCCGTGACTTTTAAAGGGTCGGGTTGCGGAATACTGTCGTCGTTTGGGTTTCTGTTGGAACAGCACAACTGCATTGAGAACACCTCATGTTTAAACACGTGTTATTAACTTGTGATCGTTATACGGGTCAAACCGTTTGCGACACATGTCCATCAGAAAGACGTTGAGGCCCGTCTGGCGTTCCTGCATGCGCTGTAACACGTCCTGCACCCACAGACAGTGTTTGGAGGTATATGAGGCAGGAGCATCAATGGGAACCATGAAACTGTTGCCATAATTCTCATAACCGTGACCGGCGAAGTACAGCAACCCTAGAAATGACATTCAGGCAAAATGAGGCAATATTAAAGATTGAACAGAAAGTTTGAATTGCATCTAGGCAGATGTCATACCAGCTAACAGGGAACGCTCTAAGAACGTTGGCTAATGTTCTCCAGAAATTCCCTCAAGTTATCACTAAAATGTTTTTGCCGTAACGTTTATAGAATGCAATGATTGGATGAATATTTTGTAGTCCTGCGGAGTCCACTTTACTTCGCGATTGTGATCAGGATATGAAGAGATTTACAACCAGCGTGACAAAAAATGTTTCTGGAACAAATCGCATACCCTGCTTTTAATGTGAGGAGAAAAACTCCTAAGAAACGTTCAGGTTCCTCATCTAATTAAAAAAATAAATATATATATTTGGAAGCTCCACAAATTTGCATTTTTTACTACTGATTTTGGGGGAAATCTATACTGTAATACGACATTTTTAAAATACGGAATCAAAATACTACAGAATCTAAAAATGGCAAAATGTGTTTATTTGAGCTGTGTCACTTATTTTGCTAGCTGAAATCATTACTAAATGATGCAACTATGGAAGGATGTTCGAAGTTGCATAATATCTGCATAGATTTCAAACAGGCCCTAATAATGACTCGACGCAACTGTTGCGACGAGGAACTAACCATAAAGGCCCTAATAACGACTCAACGCAACTGTTGCGACGAGGAACTAACCGTAAACTCCTCGATCCAGCAGCAGCAGGAACTCCGTCACCGCGCTGTGCATCTCCTGCCAGTTGAGATCCAGCAGAGAGACGACCTTGAAGTCCAGCTGCCGCAGAAGATTGGTCAACTCGTGCACGTCGGCCATGGGAGCTCTCAGCTGTCGGTGATGCAGGTAGTTCATGTTGCCAATCAGCAATGCCACCTTATCCGTAGCTTTAAGAAAGCGAACAAACGAGATCCTTTCATTTACGTGAAATGCAAATAAAAATCGTCACTCTTGGGTTCATTACGTACCGCAAAAATCACCCATTTGTTTCGGAGGTCCATCAGGAGCGTCTGTGGAACACATGCATGAGTAAATGTCCAAGAAACGTCACGAGTAACGCTGATCTGTTTAACTGTCACAAAAACCCACTTACCTACTTCAGTCTCCCAAGAGTCGTCGGAAACAGATCCAGGACCTGAGTGAAAACAGGCCATGCTATAAAGAAAGATCTGTTGCTGATTTAGACAGAGGTAGTTTTAAACTACAGAGCTGTAACACAAGCACACATGGAAGGAAACTATTCTGGATCTCTAGCGATTTACCTATGTTCACCTGGACCTGATCGCTCCAGGTTTCATGATAGAGGTTAAAAACTTTGCAGGCGTATGTACCGCGGTGAGCCGTGGTGACACATGGAATCTGTGGACCAGAACATATAGTCAGTCGCTCGTGTGACTACACTTACATATTGAATAGCACCGAACTTTGGCACAAACTTTACGATTCTACGCAACGTGAAACTTTAAGACATTAAGACGTTTGCAACCCATTTTGTTGATGGTAAATGAAGGATGTAGGGTGGGACGCCTTTTTTTAAAACCAGTGCTTCTGGTTAGCTAACAAGTTATTGCATTTTGATAAAAGACTATAAAAACAAATGGCATGCGGTGATGAATCATGCATGGAAAATGTATCAGTTATATAAATACGGCTGCGTTTGTATTCGTGTTGACTTTCAAACAGGAAAAGGAAGAGAGACATTATGATGGTAACATTGAGCACCTTCAGGAAGCTTCTGGTGGAGTTTGGCACGGGCTGTTTGTTATGGTACCACTGGAACTTTGCAGGTGGGTTGGCCTGAACAACACATTCGAGATACAGACTATCTCCCTCAACCAACGCTTGACACCTGGGCT
This sequence comes from Botia almorhae, assembly GCA_036877575.1. Taxonomy (NCBI): domain Eukaryota; kingdom Metazoa; phylum Chordata; class Actinopteri; order Cypriniformes; family Botiidae; genus Botia; species Botia almorhae. The sequence goes on along the minus strand of JAZGTJ010019587.1, from coordinate 6,510 downwards.
GCTGAGTTATGGACAACCCACTAGACGACGAAGGAAAGTAGCTACCACTGGAACCTGCAACCATAGAAGTTTAAAGACAACTCAGAGGTGACGAACGAGGTTCGATTAAGTTCCAAATCAAGTTTTACAGCGAACTCTTCACATGCCTGCACTCGCGCCTCCAGACCTCAGCAGACGAACGCTGGCCCAGTTAGAGAAGACGTACTTGTCTCCAGAACTTACACGGCAGATGTAGTGACCTTGTTGAAGTGGACTCAAAGAACTCAGCACCAGTTCTGGGCCGTTTCCTCCCGGCACCTAGCGAAAAAGTGAACATCAATCTATTTAGAAAACGAATTAAAGGACGACAAAGCAGCAACTTCATCGGTAGGTTCAGACCTCCTCTTTGCCCTTGAACCACTGGTAGGTGAGCTCCAGAGGTCCGACAGCTTTACAGGACAGAACCAGGTTACTTCCCTCTGGAACCAGTTGATTCTGAGGTTGCCCTTTGATATCTATCTGCTCCATCACTACATAAAAACAACAATTAACACATGTGGGCATACATTTATGCATTTGGCAGACGCTTTTATCCAAAGTGACTTCCATTGCATTATACTATACATTGTTTCTGAGTACGTGCAATCCCTGGGTTCGAACCCATGACCTTGGCGTTAAATGCTTTAACCACTGAGCTACAGAAACGCTATCATAGACATTATCTTAACCCTCTCTGGCACTTTATCCTGGATCCTTTGAGTTAGCAGTCAAGATCGTTAACTACCAAGTCATCTGTTTTAGTGAGGGTGTTGAAAATGACCCAGCGTAAAATGACAAGTTTGTGCATGTGTTCGGCTACCGTGTGTAGCGATAAAAGCAACAGCCTCTCGGTGGTCGATTTTCCCGAGGCACTGAAGCAGAAAAGACAGGGTACATCCTCTATCTGCAAGGAGAGCGAGGAGGTATCGCCCAGGACTGCCACGGGGGCTCAGAACTTTGAGTGAACAGTCGGTCAGTTCCTTGTCACTGAAAGAAACAGAGATGAATCCACAAACTGGTCATGATGGCACAGCACCATGTCAGTTTGGTTATCCCATATCCCTATGTATCCTACCACGAACTCACCTACAGCAGAACTGCGGCTGGTCAGCCACAGCCCTCGCAAGCTGTTTCCAACCACACTGTAAGTTGTCCAGCATATAACCGAGTCTGGTTAACGCTGCTTCACTCAGATTCTCAACACCCAAATTCCTGTCCTCCATAACTGACATAATCTGGAAAAGGAAGAGGACAAAAGGTCTATTAAAGTTTGGAATTCAATTGGAACAGCTTAAAATAGCAAAACCACAGTTAATAATGTCCAAGACAAATTATTAATGCAGTTACAACCTATTAGTTACTTAACAACCTATTAACCAGGGCCAGTTTTCAAATGTTAAACCTGTGAACTTAATTTAACATCATTTTAATATTTTTCAAGGGGAACTGTTACAAAAATACATTCCATACTAGTGTGCTGTTAATAACGCGAATTAGGGAAGATGAATTTTACAGTATAACTGAACCGCGTTATTGTAAGACAGAAAAGGGAAGTAAATATGAATTACCAGCCACAAGAGTTAGAAAACCAAAACAACTGTAAAATATCAATCTCAATATGACATTTGTGTAAACTTTTCTACTCGCTTAATAATAAAGCACACCGACATCATAACGTGAAAAAGCGGAACTGAATATATATTTTGCATTAAGACGCAGGAGGCAGCGTGCGTCATAAAATACACGTTTAACAAGTAATAATATATTTCAGTTTTCTACACGTCACATCATTCTGGATCAGAAAAACCCGATATAAACACAGATTAATTATATATATGTATACATATATACACCAGTTTATATAGTACTACCCAGCTAACAGGGAACGTTTTCAGAACGTTGTCTAGCGTTCTCTAAAAGTTCTTTCAACGTTATCAAAAACGTTCTTGCAGTAACGTTAGCAAAATATATCCATCTATCAAAAACGCTATTTTTAAGTTGTTAGTGAAACGTTTTAGGAACATTACTGAACATTTTAACACGACTAACATTTTATAACAAAACAATAACGTTAATACAACATCTAAAACCGAACGTTTTGAATGTTCCTAAAACTTTTAAAACAATATTTCGGTTGCTTGAACATTATGGAAACGTTCTTACAATCTACAATTGTTAGCTGGATACTTTATACACTCAGTGCAGAATCACGACATAATAAAACAATAGCTTTTAAATACAATTTCACACAAGTATAACAAGAACATTTACCAGCTGTGACACTCCAGGAAGTGAGGCGATCTCTGCTTCGTGAATGCAGGTTACGGACTCGGGCACAAACGAGTGACAGATGCGACACAACAGAAGCGCACAAATAATGATAAATAACGAGGACGTGTTAATTTTAACGACACATTCAAACAAGCAGATGCTGCGAATCAGTGCGGGAGACTATCTGCTTTTGCGCAAATCAGTACGGAAAACATTTTTGGCCCGTAGTTCCTCTTTGTAACATGTTTTTGCACGCACGGCAGCCTGCGTGAGATTCTTACTTTCACCTTCTCTCGACCTATAGGAGCTGTGCATCGTCACACAGTCTATCTCACGTCACATCTCGTTTAACTCGTACGGAGATGCCTATTAATATAGACAGATGCAGACAGACGTATCAGCTCACCGTTTTACAATGTGCATAAAACTGAAGTGGGTGAAACGTTCACCTGTTTTGCATCCAGTTGCATGTCGCAATATTGCACAAAACGACACGTTTACATTGCTAGGTGATGATGACACAGGTATTTTATTTATTTGACAGGAATTGACAGATCAATAAACACAATACACACAACTGAAACAAAACTCCACGTAAATACAGTAGCAAAACATATATAACCGCGTGATCTTTGGGTCCAGGATCACAAACGCGGGCAAAACATGCGTATCCTTCAGTACTGAGTTGTAAAGCAATCTTCCAAGAACTGTAAAATACTGTACTCTGTACTGTATTTGTAGGGAGGTCATCTGACACATTTTGACCTTTCACCCTGGTAACGTCCGCCGAACCTGCAGGTAAAGCGACGGGGCATCCGGTCCGGTTCACAACGTGTGATTCTGTTCTAACCCTTTACATCTTTTTGCCTTTATGCAGTTTGTTATGTCTCCAGATATGTTCCTTTCTTAAGACCTTCCAGTATTCCCAACTGTCCGGGTCCAGTTCGTTGATTTTTTTAGGCGGCCCGAGTTCCAACTGAAATAGCCTGAAAATGTCACAAGATAAACACTTTAAATTATAAAGCTTTATTCTACGTTATTTAAAAGATTATAGTTGGATCGACACACGGTGAAATAAAAACACTCGTACCAGTCTGGGTACTCAGGTTTGGGTTTGAGTGCCGGATCGTCACCCTGTTTGTAGATATTGACTCCTACAGCATGTGTGCACAGCTTCACAGGGTCCTTACAGACTTCTGGGCCTTTAAGAACTTCCCTCACCATTCCTTTGCTCTTCCCTTTGGTTGCTTTTAATAAAAAAAATACACGTTTGAAAAAATCAGCAGCATGTCGTTTTGACCATCGGTAGTTAAATGACATTTTGATCTGGCTTGCATTGTGACATCCCATATTTAGGCATATTGTAAATAGCATTTATGCACCTTTAAAGACCTTGTATTTAGATAATATATATGAAATATTGTATTTAATAAATGTATCTGCCGGTAAAGTGATTCAAGTGGTGAAAAGCAACTGAACGACTGACCAGTCAGAGCACCTAAAACATGCTATTTGTTTAATACACTCATAAACGTTTTAACCTAAAATCTGTCTTGTTAACAAAAGGTTTCTGGACACGTTTTGCATTAAACGTGTCCAGACTCACTTGCATATTTGATACATTATATTTAATACAATACAATTACGTTTATTTAATGTGGCAAATACATTCAAAAATTGCTCGTCCAAGGTCAGCAGTTAATGTAGAAACTCGCGGTTCCGGACTGTATACTAAACAAACCCACCCGCTTTCCTTACCTGCTTTCTTAGCATAACCGCGGGACGGGATCACAATAGAATTCACGAAACACTCGTTAACACACGTCAAGTTTAACCTCCTGAAAGACTGCAGGACACGATGTAGGGCCATTGTGTCTCCCCTGCTGCTCCACCATGCTGTCACACGTACACGTGAGACGTACTTCCGAGTGAAGCAGCGACGCGCATGCGCATTTCACAAACACTCGAGCCCTAATGGAGCCCTGCTGGCTCAAACTTACCGTGTTTCCAAAAGCGCTTTTCCAATACGGAGAAACACAGTGATAAATAAACGCAATTTAACACAATATCACAGCACAGAATATTCAAACACACCATCAAACTAAAATATAAACACGTTATTAACTTAATCTGTCGCCCCTGACCAGTAGAGGGCGGTAATACTGAGAATAATGTTAAAAGTCTGTATGGTTGGACGGACACTGTTTTCGACTGAGAGAAGCGAAGATGTCGGAATACGCGGCTTCCCAAAAAGGTTCTTTAAAACTAAAAGGAGTCGAGTTGGCAAGTAAAAAGTGTGTTTAAATATATCGCTAAACTTCTCTGAATATAAAAGCGACACGTTTGTTGCAAAAAAGCCGTCAACCATTACGATTAACTAAACGCTACCGTTAGCTGTTATGCTAATTCTGTGCTGTGTCGTGTAACGCGAGCGTTTTTTTGTACGTTTTATGAACGATTGCTTGTTTTTTAACAGGAAAAAGAAGAAGGATAAGGAAAGGAAGAATTTGGAGCAGCAGGTGATGACCTCTCAAAACGAAGAAGGAACTGAGAAGGTTTACGTGGACAAGAGGACACCCGCTCAAATGGCGTTTGACAAAATACAGGAGAACAGGGTAACTTTATTAACTTACATTTATTATATACATCATTTAGTATTATAATAATATAATATAATAAGTGTTATGCTATCTATTCATACATTTATTTTGTATTAGCAAATGGAACGGATTTTAAAGAAGGCCTCCAAGACGCACAAGAGAAGAGTTGAGGTGTGTTTACCATCAAGCTCCGCTCGACTGACTCGTGTTTTGTGTAAAACTTGTGTTTTGTTCCCTAAAATAATGTTGCATTAACTTGTTTTGCTGTGTTGCAGGATTTTAACAGACATCTGGACACGCTGACGGAACATTACGACATTCCCAAAGTCAGCTGGACTAAATAAATCAAATCTGTGGTTTTGTTTTCAGCTTATTTCTGGCAGAGTAACGTTGTTATGCTGTTAGGTTTAAATAACATTAGACCTGTCGTGATAGCGCTGTATATACTTTTGTTAATGTCATCTGTAAGATAAAACTTTCAGCAGTTTTTGGTTTGAAAGCATTTTTTAAAGGATTGTTGCTTTAGTTACTCCAGATAATACAAGATTGCATGTACTGTGGTATCAGTGTTGTTTCTTTAAGATTTGGTCACTAATATACATCAAAAATATAGTATTTTTGTCTGTGTATTTCTTGATTTGATTTTACAATAGAATAGAATAGTTGATTTTGGTTTTGTACGAATAGATTTTGGCCACCTCAAAACCATTGAGGGTCCACTGTAAAAAGCAGACGTGAAAGGCGCAATATCACAAAATAACCGCAGGTGGCGCCGTTGTACTTTTATCTATAAGTTATAAAGATGTCATTTCTGTTTCGTTAATCCTTGGTGGTCATTAGATTGGAAAAAGGCAGACAGAATAATAAAACTTATGTTAAAATACCAAATCACAGCTTGTTGCATACCGCGTTGTGTATACTGGCTTCTTTGTGTCAAGTTATTTGACAATGTTTCATTTTAGTTTATACACAATTTATATATATATATATTGTATATACACAGTATAAATACACATATATATTGTATATATAAAATAAATATATATATATATATATATATAAAATATGCGTACAGAAATACTATGCACAATACATACTATATGCCACACAAAAAGTGATGGGCTGGTAATATGTATGTGTTCTAAACATAGCCCAGGTTTCACATCACTAAATATCTTCAAGGCTTTTGAAATTGTAGCTTCTGTGGTCTGTGAAGTCAATGAAACCGCCTGTCATGCAGATCCTCCAGCAGCTATAAGCACACCAACCATATGCTGTAATTACAAGAGTCAGGCCACTTAGAGTCTGTGTGTGCTTGTTTTACACACACGCACGCACGCACACACACAGGATGAACAAATGAAACAGACCAAACCACATAATCATATTGTTAAATTACACACTCATAAAATGAAACGTATCAGCATGCCACAGGCTATAATCATAGATCAGCACGATGTGTCCAAAGCATCAATCACATAAGATATGTGAATACGAGTTATGTGTAAGTTATGTGTATGTGTAATGGGGGTTCGGAGAGCTGTAAACGGGTCTCTCACAATTTGAGCAATCAAAAAACAAAGTTTGGCTGCTTAAAATGGCAAACGTAATGTTTCGTAAC
>JAZGTJ010019586.1:0-10820 GCA_036877575.1 Botia almorhae | reverse complement strand
GAAAAGAATGAATAAGTTAGATGAAATATCATAAAAGAACGTGCTGAAGACATTAAGGGCATAAGGGCACAGTCTATATAACACCTACCAATCTGGCCCTCCAATAACCATAAATCTTCTGATGCATCTGCGCAAACACATTTTCTCCAAGCACACCATTCCCAGCTGGAGTTGTTTTTATAGACAAACAACAATTCTTATATTTCAGGTTGCACAGAGCAGATTGGGACATCTTTACCTTCAAGCTCCCGGCTCCTAAATAAGTCTAATTAGCTTTCCACAGCAGACTGCCCGCTGTGTCTATGTATACGCTCTGCACATCTGCATAAGAGCGTGTCCAATTCTCCACACATAGAGGCATAGACGCGTTCCGTATGGAACGGCAGGTCCGGGGTCCCGCTGAGGCTCTGAAGAAAAGCTTTGGTTTTCATTTTCCCTTTATCGAATGCTTCATGTTGCTATGAGAACGAGAACGATGACGGCTACTCTGAAATCACGTCAGGCTTTGCAGATGCGAACAGGAGGATAAGAAACCAGCCTCAATGGTAATACCACAGACTGATTGTTGTGATGTTTTTATAGGAAGACGCCTTGATTAGCTGAATAATGGGCACGGCTGCTAAATTAGATACGTTAATGGTCCTTTCTCTATGAGTTTGCTGGAGAGGCCCGAGGACAGTCTTTAAGCTGTGTGTGTGAGGAGGAAAAATATATGTGTGCTTGTTGCCTTGTGATCAGTAGAACTTCACACTCTCTTGAATGTGTGGCTCCTGGCTATGATGGTGGAATAATATTAATGATTTATGGGCAATTACATTAGTGAGAATGAAAAACAGAGCAGACAGTTCAGTGAAGGAAATCACATCAACCTGCTCCTCCCTCGCTTATCTTTCTCGCTCCAGCGCTTATCTCTTCACATGTCTCTATCACTCGTTTCTCCCTCACTATCTCCTCCCATCTCTCTCTTTTCAATGCACGTCTCCTTCGCTCTCTATCTCGCCGTCTTCTCTTCTTTCTCACCTCTGAGATTTTCCTTTTCGGTTTCCTCAGGATTTTGCACTGTAAGTTAATCTCTTTCTCCTCTTAGCGTCCCAACGGATTTTTCTGGTGTGCTCGTAATTCAAATCTGCATGAGCGAACAGAGAGGCCCTTGAGTCTCCCATGCAGTAGGACGCTCTGTCCCTCATTGAGGATGAATATAAATCCGCCTGTTGTTGTCACCGGCAATACAGTCTGTTTATATCGTGGGCTGTTTTTATTGCGGAGTGGAGATTATGACAGAATTCTTCATCTCCTTCTCGCTCTGAATAGCATTCGCTATTGAAATTGAGAGAAAAGACAAGATTAAATTACACATAATGGAGATGCCATCAGCAGAGCATTTGCGTTGATTAATGATCGTAAAAGCGAACGGGTGAGAAATGTCTCCAAATCACACAGCCACATCAAATTGCTCCAGATCCATGTTTACTGCTGAAAACCAGTCAATCTCTCCACTCCCCCCTCCACGCCAATAGCATTTTATGAATTATGGCAGAGGATATCTCATCACAGTGCAAATTTCTTTGCTTGGCTTTCCTCCAAGTTCTCAATTAGTCTGTATTTTCCTGCTGATAGCGGGCCGGCAATAGTTAGTCATTGATCAGTGCTTGGAAAACCGCCCAGCTTGGTGCCATGGAAAGTCTGGGAGCAGAGCACAGCTCGATAACTCCCAGTTCCAGGATCATTGCTGACTGAATGGCCAATGTTTCTTGATATGTTTGACACTTTGAAGTATATCCTGAAGCCCTGCCATCACAGTCACTCCCATGAGGGTGATCCAGTGGAAGAGCTGTACATGGGATGTGGAGGCCAAACAGTCTAAGCCCACTAGTGAAAATACTTCTATTTTGTATTTTTCTCATTTAATATCTATTTTCCATTACAAAGTATATAATACAGAAAACAATTCTGAGTTAAAATAATTAATTCAAAAAACAATTTAAGTGCTTCTTAGTATTTTTTACTTTATTGAGATACACTCAAGCTTTTCGGTATGTTTGTATAAAATCTAATGATTTAATCTTTTGTTTATTAATGTACACAAAGAGGGTTTTGTTTAAAAAAGTTAATTTAATCAATGTCATAAATGTGCTTATTTAAAAAAGATCAAATAAGCAATGTGACCTCAGAGGATAGACAGCAATATTTCCTGGCTTTCCAATTTAACCAATTTGAAGTTTATTATTTTGTTTTATTTATATTTCCATTACAGTGGTAATTATGCCGCTTGCAATCTTGAATTAATTCAAAATTCAACTGATTTTTGTAAAAATATTTTGTTTAATTATAAATATATAGCTTAAAATTGTGATGTCATACAGATGTTTGGTGAAAGTAGTGCCCATTATGTTTACATACGCTACAGAGCCACAAGTTCCTGTTTTTGGCTGTGATTTGGTGCTGTGATCACATGCATTTTGTGCCCGTGGCTGACTAATACAGAGACCCTGTACGACTGATGCAACAGCAGCCTTACTTTACATCAGCACACTGCAATGTTTGACACTTCAGAGGCGAGTCTGATATTTCCAAGCCTCGGTTTTCAACCAGACTTCACCCTGATGTATTGGACTGACCTTTCAGCCTGCAAAACTCAAATTGGCTCGCCTTGTCTTCTCGTTCAGATGAGATAAACAAAGTCTTTGATTTTAGCATTTTAGGCTGCAGAATGTTTTTCAGCCTTCCTGCACACGTAAGGATTAAGATACACACTGTATACTGCAATATACAATCTTTTATATCAGCACAAAATTGCGTAAACAAATGACACATTGCATTTGGCAAATTATATGAAATTGTGTTTATGTTTTCCCTTGATACACAACTTCTGCAGTCTCTTCAGAGCTGCTCCGGTAAACCCTAGAGTTCATGTACTGTAACGTAACGTGTTATTGCATAACATTAGAACAGCCACTGTTAGTTTGCTTTTACCATTAGTGCCATCTGTCCAGATCTCTGACAACCATTAATATCCTCTTCACTCAGCTGCCCTGCTCTTTTTCTCTCTCCCTTGTCTGTCTGTGAGAGATTCAGGGACCTCAGATAGCACACCCACAGATCGCCAGCATCCAATTCACTGACAGTCTGGTGCATTTAACACATGAATGACAAGTACTAGCTAAAATCGCTTAAAAGGAAGCTTTCCAGCTAACAATTTTAGGCTGTAAGAATGTTTCCTAATGCTTCTATTAAAAAAAAGTTATTATGAGTGTACTAGTAATGCTCAAAATGTATTTTTAGACATTTTAATTAATGATATTGCTTGGTTATAAGAACGCTATTCAAACATTTTATATTTCTTTAACGTTTTTAAAATGTTTCACTAACAAAGTTTTTGATAACTTTGAAAGAACGTTTAAAGAACATTAGCAATAACAAATGTTCTGAGAACCTGGCCTGGGTACTGGGTTGACAAAATGAGTAAAGAACAGTTTTGATGCACTTGGTTGCAGGTAAAGTAGATATCCCGAAACAGAAGTATGTTCTGGTGTTCTCTGTATTTTACATCAATTTGTTCTGCCACACCATGATTTTAAATTATTTTCTGCTTGGTAGTATTCTGTTACAGTATCAGTTGGGCAGTCTCTTCATGTCTGCATGTCAGTCAAACAGTGCCAGTCAGTCTCTTCTGCTTAAAACAATTTAACCAAAAAATAGTGTATAGTATTTAGGTGACACATTGCAGAGATAATATCCTTCCTTGTATGATTTATCTGTAGGCCCTTAGCTGCTCTTTTGGGAGTCACCATAGAGGACGGACAGCCAATGGTGTAGATGGAAATAGGGTAGAAACCCAACCTAATGGCTTTTCACAAAGGCTCTCCCCCGTGACAACTTATTGATGGACTCTATTTGGCCTTAAATGGCAACTCTGCCTCTTTTACTAGGAAGAGACTGAGAGACTAGAGAGAGAGAGCGCAGGAATGAGTGGGCAAGAGACATTGTGATGAAATGAAGGAGATAAAGATGGAAATAAACTGTGCGGTAACATTCTGACCGCTCAAGTGTTTCCAAGCCAGGCTTTTCTCATTGCATCCCTCAAAGATACGTCTATATGCACTGAAGATTGTGCTACATGTCACACAATTCAAAATCATTTCTTTCACTGTCACCGGGGAGTTGTTTGGATTGCAAAATTAATTTGAAGCGTTCTCCTGGTTAACATCAGGGAATGATCAGTTGCCTTCTTATTAATCCAAAACAATGCTGGGTTAGTGAGCCATGCACACTTAGTCCAGAAATCTAAATCAGACCGGCAAAGGTTAATAAGCTGATAACTCTTTAATGTAAACCTTTGATGTCTATTCATGACAATAATAGCCCGATAATCAAGAAGATAAAAATATTCATGTTGCTCTTCACACTGTGAGCAGTTTTGCAAATCAACATAAGCAGCAGGGTTTAGACCATCTATCTTTTACCACTGCTTTCTGTATCACCAAGAGTGTCTTCTGTCTTTGTTTGCAGCATTAAGACCACAGAGAGGCAGTTGGAGATCAGCTGCTATTTGTCATCCTAAAAAAATGTTCGTAATTTTAATAGAACAAGAAAATACACAGTAGAGTCTCCTTAATATATGATAAAATAAAATGGTAAAACAGAAAACATGTCAATTTGGATTTTTTTATTAATATACAGTTAGTCATATTTCATTTTCATTTTGTGTCTTTTATGTAACATTTTTAACACAGTTTTAAAGTATTTTATTGCAATGTTTTAGTACTTACCAGTACTGATATTGTTTTGTCTTTGTGCAGGTAATTTACAAACTTTTAACTATGGTTACAAAATTAACTATGGTTCTTATGAACTACATGAGTCATCAGTCATGAAATCCTCTGTTTTGCCACCTATATTACTATATTACTTTACTGTATTTTAAAATGCAAAACATATTTTAGTAGATTGGTATCAACTTTTAACATTATATCAGTAAATACAATGTTAGAACTTTGAAGACAGTAAGCACCATGAGCTCAAATGGTCGACTACACAAAAATCTACACAAGTGCAGCACTGTTTATGCTTGGATTTGAACAGAGCATGCAAGATATGTTCAATTTCCTCTGCCTATCGGCCCTGTAGTTCTGCTAAGCTAGCTCATTAGTATGCACGACACATTAATGAGAGTCTGTTTCCGGGCGACCACACACTAATACTCATGAATATTTAACCAGGGAGCTGGAAGATTATTTAGATAAAGGAAGAAAGATTTTGAACAAAAAAAATAACAGCAAAATTATACTAAGCTAGGAAGCATGAGGGGTTTGAGGAGATGACGTGAAGCAGATCCACAAAATAGCAGAAAATAATCAGAAGATGAAAAAGGGGAATTATATTTTTTGAAAAGATATTAAAGAAAAAAACAAGCTTTGCAGGGGAATATGAAAATAGATGGTAGTAAAGTGGAATAGTAATCCAGAATAAGGTGAGTGGCAGGGTCTAATCTAGGTAGAGGCCATCAAGGGCCCCTAAAGCCCAGGTAAGATGCAGGCCAGGGCTCTGGGGACTCCATTTCACTTGGCTTTATGTAGAACTGTCTTCACATAAAGATGGATTGAAGCCTTTCCACTAACAGTCTCTTCTCTCTCTGAAGGTAGAATTAATCTTCACACTTCCCGAATAAAATCTCTCACCCCCTCACATTTCTTATATTCTCCCCTTTCTGTCTCTTCCTCGTGCCTCTGTACTCCCACGTTTACCCTTGCCACTCTCATTCTATCAATGAGAAGGTTCCCAGTCTATTCAGCTAAAAGGATTGTGTTGTGTGACCCTGTGAACTTTAAGCCGGCCATGCTTTAGTCTGAATCTTCAGTGGAAAACATTGATGAATATGCAGCTTTTAATAATAAGGCTTTTTGACTGATGTTGCAAAGCTTGTTTTTTTTAAATGAATGTGTATCCTGCCTGCCTGTCTGTCTATAGCTTTGTCTGTTGAAAATGTAGAAATTTATAAGCAGTTTTGATAATGTTTGCTCAGTAACCTAGTGATTGTGTCCTCTGGTGGTAGACTGGTGAAATGACACCAGGATAGCAATGTGACACCAGAATAGCAATAAGCACAAGGGGCACAATGCCCTGTTAGCAGTGTCAGGTACTTACTACAGAATACAAAGAAAAACAGATATAATGCATATAAACAGATAATGCATAGCTGACAGGGTCAATTTTAATGCACAACTGATTTCAATTCAAATTTTTGATGAGGCAAGATCAGTCTCTAATTACAGTTATGTTTTTGCATTTGTATTATCATATTAAATAAGCATGTGCATGAGTTTATAAATAATAATAGTAATACACTAACTAGATGTCAAATTTCTTGTATTTTTCTTATTCCCCGGCTGACAGACAGATAATATAAACAAGGACTATTAAATGAGCCTCTCACGTCTGTGATTTATTTCACTGCTGCTTTTACTGCATAGCTTTCACTGAATTGTGATCATGTTTTTGTAAATGGACTCTGGGAAGGACCAATAGGGCCTGGCTGACAACTTTGCTGTTTATTTCACCTTTATACCCTTCCTTTCATCACTTTCACCCCTCACTCACTGCATTTTGTCTCCATCCATCTTGTGAAATGCGAGGACATCCTGGTTTTTATTGGTGTTGAGCTGCTTGACATTGAGCTGCAGGTTGGCCTGTAGATTAATGTTGTTATTGGTGGGCACATCGCTCAGAATTCTATATTGAGATTTAAGTACCTTGTATTTGTAAACTGTGGATAACATTTTTACTAAAAGCACCGCTTAAAACTTCATTTGAGTTCCATCAATTCAAAAAGCCTCCAGCCAGAGACTAAGGTGTTGGCACTTTTCTAAGACTGTCACTAAATGATTTTTTCATTCAAAGTATTTGGAATGTGTGTCTGTGTGTTTGTGTGTGTTTCCTTTTAATATGTGTTCCTTTTCCTACCCCCCGGCATTCAATATGTTACAATACATCTCGCAATGCTCATTATCGTCATTATGAGTGATTTATAGACTGTTATTTTTCATCATTTCTTTTGTTTTTATCAGTGGTTTAATAATCTAGGCTCTGGCAGCAGCTTGTGTTTTGTACTGTATGTAACAGATATACAACAATTCTCTGTCCACCTGGCTATGTGTGTGTGTATATACATGTAAATATATGGATGATTTGGAACAAACAGTAAATAAAAAACAGCCCAGCATAGATGAGAATTCATTCATTACTGTTTAAAAAGCATCCCTAAGTTTTACCTCAAGAAGCTGGTTATTGAAAAGACAAGAGTACATTGAGTCCTCTGAAGGTACTAAATATAACAGTTTGATTAATTTAGCATATTTAGCAAATATGGCTGTATTTTGTCACAACATAATTCACAAAGTTTGTGTTAAAGCACAGCTTTAATAACTTTACCTATGTTATATGTAAAAAAATACCAGGTGACCCTAAACTTTTAAATAGTAGTGCAGATATATGTATATGCACATATACATACAGTGTATGTACATATGTTCATATACAGTACTGTGCGTATATGAGATTCGTCTTTTCAGGCTTACTTGAACTCACATTTTCATCTAACATGCTAATTTGATATAGACTACTAATTCAACTTAAACACTCGAGCTGAGCGAGAAGAGATACATTTAGTCAGACATGCATTAAGGAATGATTTTTCTCATCAGTGATTCGCCATGCACAATCTAGCTCATGGACGAGTATAAGGAGCAGAGAATTAGTGCTTGCCAATTGCTGTAATTCATTAGTGTTGACGCCACCATTGCCAAGGTAACGTTTTATCACATCAGTTTCACGGCAACAGCGGATGTGTGTCAAAAGGGCTGTAATAAAGTAATGCAGTAAGGGTGAGTTCATCAGAACTTTTTGTTGCTAGAAAATGTTTGTGTTTATGTATGTTATTGAGAGCAGTGTTTAAAAGAACTTCATATGTGTTTTAAAGGTAAAACAAAGAAGCAGTTTGCTACTTCTGATGCTTATTGTTAATGTATGCAATATATCAGTTATAGGTTCGAGCAAAGTGACTCTGCTTGTCTGGTCTATGGACTGTTTGCAGCAGCTGCTTTAACTCTCTTCCTTAATTGCATTTTACAAAGGACCATGTAAATACAATGCATGAGGGGGAAACACAACATCCTGTTGGGCATAGTTAACTGATGATTGAGTACTGGCACTAGAAATTTAATTTATGTAGAATGAACAAAATCTGAGCTAAAGGCAAAATGCTACATTTAATCTTTGACCAACAAGCTCATGGTGACACTTTCTAAAGGGAATTTTATGCAGGTTTGCAAAATATTTAGCTCATAGTTTAAAACTCCAAGGATTCTCCCATAAAGACTTCAGAAAAAAGGAAGTCTTCCTAAAAAGGAGAACTTCAGAAATGATTGACATGCTGGCTGCAGGGAGCGACATGCTTATGCGTCATATCTCTGACGTGGAAAGACAGACACGCACGCACACGCGTACATTTGGACTTATCATTACTCCTTTACATTACCATGACAGGCTCTGACGTGCGTCTCTACCCTGAAGCTCATTCAAAGTGACCATTTAGCCTGTCTGCCTCAGCACCACCATCGTTGCATTTAGCACATACTGTAGCCCATGCTGATGTCCAGCCACTGCGTTCTGATTGGCTTACAGGTGGGCTCTTAAATACTTGACCTTTAGTGAAGTGAGTAGACTGGGTAAGCTGAGTGATTCAGCACATTGCAGGTGCAAGTGAAGTTGGAGGGCAATTTCTCTTTGATCCAGACTGTTCTAGTTGCTTCATTACCCTCTCATTTTACTTACCAAACTAAGACCTTTATCTCCTTTTTTTATCCTGCTATTTTTTGTAAGTTGTCTTTTCTCTGCTTGGACACACAGACCTCATTGAGCCCTAATACCAATAGGATGGAGTAAAATATTTCTTTTCTTATTACACATACAAAGGACATGAAATAGACAGACTCAAACCCATATCATAAGCACTCGTGCGTAAATGTGTCTGAAGCATGTTTGCTACTATTTGTATTATTATTATTTTCATGCGACTATCAAAAACACTCTAGCACCAAGAATTTCTTAGCATGGCAGAGATTTGCACAGACAAGCACCCCTCACATTTAAGATCTTGGCTTTATGTCTCTAAGTCATTCTACCTTTCTACCCCCTGTTTGTCACTTTCTCCAACTTTTTTTCTACCTCCAACCTTCAATTTTCTCTCTCTCTCACACACACATCTTCACACATGCATGCACTGTCTTGTTTCCCTCCGTCGGTATAAATAATTTGATCTCTGCTTCTTTTCAGGGGAGCAGCATGCTGGGAGAGAGAGTGAGAGAGAGAGAAGCAGTGGTGTTAAGACCACATTTCTAGGACATGAGACAAATATGCAGGATAAATAAAAGATTTGTTTTCATTTGAGAAAGCGGGTGAAACGCACACAGTGTGTAGATAATAATGTGTCATCCACCAGGTGAAATAATGTCTGATTATTTAGAAAAGTAACAGCACATCTCTCCTAAATGAGACACACAATATGAATCATCATTTATGTTTTTAGCACAAAGGCTGCAGGATAAATCGTGCTTAATTGCTCATACGTTTGTTTTAATCTTTAATTTATGCATGAGCTATGAGCAAAACGCATGCTGGCATTAGCATGCAACTCGGATTACGTTCATACTGCAACAGCTGAAAAGACCCTCACAAGCCAATGTCACGTGCTTAGGATGTAGACACCATCAGAGATTACAACGGGAACACTTATTTCTATGCATGACAGTGTTCTTGTTTTGTTGTGTGACACGAGGAGACTTGCATCTCAGGTGCACTCACGTAAACATTTCATAAGCATTCATGCTTTTAAAAGCCCCTTACAACATGGGTGTAAGTAAATGACAACAGGTTGTTTTTAAAAGATTTTTTATTATTGATTAACTTATTTTTGTACTTATATTTTTGTATTTTTGAGTAAACTTTTCCTTTAACAATGATTCTAAAGTTCATATCTGGACATGCTTTGACAGTAAGATTTCAACATTTCCTGAATGTTTTGGTTCAGTAAGTGCCACATAAATATAAAAACACTGTAAACAGATTTTACACCAAAAAGCTCTCAGCCATTTAGTCTGCATTGAATCATTGCCCAGAATGGCACTTAAAAAAAAGAAAAACACAAAACAATAGTTTCCCCATGGTCTATTCTGTCAACCTACCTCTACTTGTGATTGTAACTGCATCCTGTATTTGTCCTTGCAGATAGAATAAACAGCGTGCAGGGATGCTTTAAGTACAGCTTCAAATATGACCTGAAAATGGAGCTGCAGATACAGAAAACAATGTGCCTGAAGAGCTTTTTATAAAGCGTATTCATACTGCAACTTTTTCCCTGGCTGTGTCACATCCTCCATCCTGTCAGGTAGAGCAGCTGTTCCTATACATTGCTAGAGTCACATGCCCTCCCCACCTGCTGTGAGTGTATGTGTTTGTTTTGAGTGCTTTTGAAAGCTGTCATTATGAACTTCCTGAAGGAGTTGAGGTTCTAGTCACACAGACTGAAAGTGAATATTGGCTGCCCTTTCACCAGTTTCACAGTTGTGTGTTTACTGTTGTTGGACAGAAGCAGAGCTTGTTAGAGCCCCATGGCCTCCAAAATACAGGAAGACATAAGTGAACTACAAATTGGACTGTGGTTATTTTGGTGGGTGTGCAGTTTTTCTAACAAGCAAACAGAAAATATAGGTCACTGCTGTTAAATGTTTTAAAACCTCCCAGTTTTGAAAACTGTGATTTATATT
>JAZGTJ010019585.1:0-10822 GCA_036877575.1 Botia almorhae | reverse complement strand
GATGTACTGTATGTATGTAACATGATTATCTTATGAACTCTCAGATTAAGGCTCAGTTTAGAGAAAGGTTAGAGAAAGGTCAGCTCTCAGGTCTGACCATTCCACTCTCTGTTAATTATCACAGTGAGAGGTCAGCCCAAACACACGGCAATGCAAAGGCTTCTGGGAAGAGAGTGTGCCTGCCTGCTTACTTAATAAACCTTTGACATTTAAAGGAAAGCTCTGCCTCTGAAGATGTGTGTAAGAACAGGTGTTCAGAAACATGTGGGCCTCCGACCGTCACCTGAAGCCAAATGTTGATGTGTCATACAAATAAATGTTAATGTGTCATGTGTACACCTTCCTTTTTGGTCATATTCTGATGTGTGTCACACAGAGTGACTGTGTTATACTCACTGCGGGTGTTGGGTGTTGGTTAAGGCTTTGATGAGCACATATACAAATATTATATGTCCCCAGGGTTAGCTCAGATATAAAGGAAGCTTTCATGTCAGAGTTATGATTGTGTCTGTACATGTTTTCGAATGTGTTTTGTCTGTATTAGCAGCACTAGCTCATGGGGTTTGAAATAAGTAGCATTCGGCAGATGAAAATGCAGAGCAACATGCATCAAATAACCATTTTCTTGCTCAGAAACATTTGTGCAAATAAAATACAGTATATGAATGTGTGTCATTTAATGTCACAATTTGTTTGGCAATGTAAAGCTTTTTAATCCTGCCAGGTAAGCTGTCTAAATCTAAATCTGAGAGAAAGAGAGAGGGAGAATATTAATCAGTTCAAAACGAAGAGACGAGGAAGAGAAAGACAGATTAATTAAAGGATAGATAAAAGAGGCACACACACACACAGAGTACAGAAATAACGCAGCACTGGATTTAGAAGAGAAGGTCAAGCCGATCAGACAGAGGTACTGTGTGTGCCTTTTTTTACATCAGATAAAGTTTTCTCTAAGTGTTCCTTTAAGACATAAATTTTTGGCTTTGAGACATTATTTTTTTTTCTGTCTTATGTAACATTTGCCCTTGTGTATTGGGAGGAAATAGCATCTGTTATATTTAATAAATACATGTTTACCATGAATAAGCACAGTGCTGGTGTTTTAGAAATCTGTTCTCTGTAGGGGTACTTTACAAAGTTCACTGTGATATTTAAAGGTTCCTGCTGCAGAGTTTACACACACAAAAAAAACAAGTGTTTCTATATTTTTGCAGGGAACAAAATTCCCATGTTAAAACAACTGTCTCTCTTGATCTGCCTTTACAATGATACGTGTTCTATCTTGGGTGATCCAGTGTGTGTGTTTTGTTTACGAGAATGTGATGAGAGGTAAATAGATCCACACAGGATATGACATGGGTCCTATTTTAGGGTCTGCAGGTCTGCTCGAGAACCTGTGACCCACTAACAGAGCTTCTGATTTGGCTGTGTTTTTTTAGCTGTGTTTTCTGCACAGAGTCAGAAAGATTTATAAACAGTGTTTGAACTGCTTTTGTTTTGTGCTTTGGCCTTGCAAATGTAAGGTTAAACGTGAAGCGCTTACACTGAAAGAGAGGGAAAGGATATGTTCGGATAATAAAGAGAGGAAGAGATACGACTGTACATAATATAACTGTACAGGAGACAACAGGGTTTAGTCAGAGAAAGTCTGTCGGAGTGTTGAAAGCAGAGGTAAGGATCATTATAAGTGTGAACTGAGGAGCTTTGTGGGAACTCGAGGATAACAAGGTAAAGGCTTTTGAGCTGAATGAGGCTCTTTTGTGTAACTTCAGCTTCAATAGAGCTCAAATAGAAGGACAAATAAAGGAAAAATAATCATCACTCTCTCTCTCTTGCTCTCTCTCTCCCTCAGTATTGTCTTTGGCATAAAAGACATAAGAAGCAAGAAAATCTGCTCTCAGATCAACAGTAAAGAGTAACCTGTGCTTGAACCATGTCATAATATATAAAAAACTGTTTTCGTTGACTGGGTGTGAATATGAATTTAGTCACTATAGCAGATACTATTCTGAACCACATATAAGGACATAAATAAAGTGTGTGTGTGTCCTGTTTGACCTCCTGCAGCCATTCCATCCATTTAAACGTTTATGTCTGTTTCCTTGACAACGGCACATCTAACAACAAATAGGCATAAAACCGCACGCTCGCCCAATCGCCTCAAAGAAGCACAAAATCGCTCTCGTTTAAACAACCACAGATGTGTAAAAGCACCAGCTCATATCTTATTGTTTTACACAAAGGATATAAACTAGATTATCTAAACTAGATTAAAACCACCATCCTAATGATAAGTGTTGTGTTTAGTTGCCAGGGTGTTGCTATGCAGTTGCAGAGTGGTTCTTTACCTGCCCTGTGAAAAGAGCACCACTTCTAGTTTAGTCTGTGCTCTTGTGCTGTCTGTTATCACCGAGGTCCCTTATAAATATAACCCATTTTAATGGCCATATACTTTACATGGTCATGTGTATGTGTGTCTTTTAGTTAAGAGGGGAAGTGACAGATTTGTTTAAAGTAATGAGAAGTGAGCCATCAGCGTCATACACACACATCCCACAAAGTTGTTCAGCGATGTCATATCCACGTTATCTCATGTATACACACTCGAATGTATAAATAAAATGTATGATTTCAGTGTTAAACTACTAGTAGAAAACATGTTTATTAAAACATACTATTAACATGACAGGCTACTCTAATGTACTTTAATGCTTTGGATAGACTTTGATTCCATTTATCTCACCGAATAGATCTCAAGTTAAATACGATCCTTTATTCGTTTTAGTTTCAAATGTGAATTGATTTTCATGGCTGAGTTGCGCACTAGCTGAAGTGAATCTGCTGGTAGACTGGCACATAGTGTTTACATAAGATTTGGCTCATCTGTAAATCAGGTTCAAACCCTTTGCGGTGCCTTATTTGTAAATGAGTCAGTTGCCACTAATCCTTTAATCAGCTCATGATCTACGTGTTCCGGTTCCAGTTCTGTCCATTGCGCTGTATGTGTAGGTGTAGAAGAGAGGAAGAGGGTGAGTGTGTACTTGTTTTCTAGGTTGTTGTAGTTCAGTGTTGATTTGAATGAGCTGAGGTTTGTTTGCTGATTGGTTAGCAGTGGGAAGTGTCAGTCTCATTAAGTGTGTTTAATACAGAATTGTGAATAAGCCGACAAACTGCCCTTTACTGTCATATTCGTTTGTATGGATTCACCAGAAACACTCTTAACTGTCAAAACTCTACCAGCTTATTCAGTGGGTGGAAGCACTTACGTTTTTAACAATGTCCTCATTTCTCTCTGTCTCTCTTCCCCTGTAGGAGACTGCTGTGTTTGAAAAGGAGAAGGATGTCATCTCTATAGTAAGAGATTATTGGTCATCTGTTTTCACTCTTTTTTGCAATGGCTGTGTTCACACATCTGCAAATATTGGGTGTCCGTTCTCTTTGAAGTGCTAAATGGTATTCAGTCAGCTCCAGTTAGCTGTTGTACGTGTCATGTATCGATGATAATGTCAAGGATGATCATGTCAATATATAAGTGATCTGTTCTCATCACTTCCATATTTTTACCGTGAGCGTGAATACAGGACATAAGTACAAACGCTATCGATGTATTGCATTATTGCTTATTTTACTGTAATGCCTACTTATTAGTAATCTGATTACTGTAACAGATTACTGTTCCTCTCTAGTGTCGTCAGTTAGTTGCAGTGTGCGATGACATTTTTGCTGTGAGTCCATTGCCTCTTCTTGGCCATACTGCCCAGCTGGAGAGTGTGGACCTGGCCCCAGTCACACCAGGACAGCACGTGGTAATGCATCTTGTTACTTATCACTAGCTGTCTTTCTGTACACTGATATATTCTATATATGGTTCACTTTATCACCCCCCATGCTGTTCTGTGCCTCACCTGCTAATGTTTGGCTTTCAGCAGTAAGATAGCAGTAGCAGTAGGTTTTGTAAACTTTAAGATTTAGAATTAATCTGGATAATTTGCTGCTGTTTATTTACTTTATAGTTTTGCAAATGTCAAAATAACCTAGTATAAAGGTACGAATAGGGTCTCGCTCTATATATATATATCTAGACAGCAAGAGAGTGAGATATATATATATATATATATATCTCACTCTCTTGCTGTCTCTCTCTCTCTTTTAGTCTTTTACCAAAGCACAAGCCACTATAGCCACTAGGAGGTTTCAATGGTAGCATGTTAACTTAATTAATAAAACATATAAACCTGAACAAACACTTGACTTGACTATAAACTCAACACGGACAAACAAAACTGATACATTTCAAAATAAAAGACACGAAAACATAAATGCAAAAACATACGAAGCATAAACTAATGTTACACTAATTAGCAGCATAGTTACCTAATATAACCCCATATCAGATCCAATGAATTGCAGTTTAGCTGCGGTCTAAGACATTCGTGGCTTGTTACACACAAGACCAGAGAATCCAAAAATCATTTTGTCACTGGAACAGCAGTTTAAAGCAAACTTTAAATAAACTCGTAAACTGATGACAAACATCATTTCTTTAGAACTGAGCTGACGGTTAACTTCCTCTGAAGGAAGAAGAAGTATAAAGTGCCTAGATAAAACCAAGAAAATGGGTTTGAATTGTTTGCTCATTTCTTGCTAATATTCTCCTTTTGCTGTGACCATATGTGACCATACAGAGAGGAAGACCTATTTTAATTGATGCTGGACGTTTCACATTGACAGAAAAAGGAGAGAAGGAAGTTGTGATATCATATCTTTCAGTTCACAGACTACTAAAATCAGGACCTGTAGATATAGCCAATCAGCAGGATCTGTAGAAACAGCCATAGTTCATTCACACAATGGTTGTCCTGGCTCACTTTTAGGTCTTTTGCATGTGTAGTTTTTTAATAGTACATACTTCAGTATTTTAATATTTTAATGAAATGTCAATTTTGTCATCTGTAACGTTTTGCTCTGTGTGAAAAAGCCATACAAGCTTTGAGTGACATGAAGGTGGGTAGATGATCTGAAAGGTGCAACTTGACCGAATTGACCAAATTTGGACATGAGTGTAAATGTGTGACTATGGCAACAGCATTTAAGATGAACATTTGTTTACTATCATTTATGTTTATGGCAAACCCATGACCTTTGCCTCACCAACTGAGCTACAGGACCACGTCAGATATAATTCAAAGATAAAACTCTCCAGTGACCCTTTGGTCTGTGATCCATTATCTTGCAGTCACCCACAGAGTTTTGTGAGAAGATCTTAGCAGGAGATGAAGTCCTTCAGGTCAACGGTCAGATAGTGGTGAGTATCAACAGTTCACTGCTATCAGTGGACACCTGCTGGTTGATGATGGGTGTCTTCTGCTGTTGTAAGAAGACAATTAGGTGGGATACTAATGAGGGAGGCTGAACCCCTGCTTAGCACAGTGAGACACATTCGGCCATTTGATGACATGCTCACTGTTGTGCACTGTTGTGCACATGTCAATAGTTTACTGCCCAGTGCCCTATGATAAACGAATAAGACAAAACTGACAGACGAAAAAAAGATTTGATGCTTCTTAACGTTTTACATGTAACAAGGTCAGCACAAAACATATAATAATGTCATATAGCCTATATATACATACATGCATACATACAGATAGATGTTTCAGTCACGCATGGCACAGTTTATATAACTATATATAATATATAACTATAATTCATCCTGTAAATGCAACATCAAGCGTTTGGTGCACAATAACATCATGTTAGGTACAAATATACTGTCGTTTATTTATACAGTGTTTATGGCTATTTCAGGTTGGCTGGAGTAGAGCAAACCTCATTAAAAAGCTTGAGCAGAATCCAAATGGAGTCACTCTGGTTTTAAGGAGGGTTCCAGCATTCCTGAAACGGAAGGAGAGCCGAGCCAAGTCTGAAGTACAGTAGACTTTCTGCACTGTGCAATTTTTCTATGCTCATCTTTTCACCCAAATGTATGCCAATTTAAAGGAATAGTTCATAGCCAATCCAAACCTGTATGACATATTTTCTGCTGTGAAACACAAAAGAAGATATTTTGAAAAATGGTTTTGTGCCCATACAATGGAAGTCAGTGGGTGCCACTGTTGGTTACTAATACACTTCAAGATATTTTTGGGGTTCTTCAGAACCAAAGAGTCATTATGGTTTGTAATGACGTGTGTGAATAGTTTATAGAACAATCTTCTTTTTTGGGTGAACTATCCCTTTAAGAAGACTAAGGACATCCATTACTTATCTAAAGCACATTTTAATGTTTAAAGGCTAATGCAAAACCATACCATAAAATGTTTGCTTTTTTATTATTAGAAAATATTTACACTTTTTTATTAGCCATTTTCCAATTGAGAATGTATATTATGTATTATATGTAATGAACTGCTGTGAACAGGTTTGTCCCCTGGCAACACACACACATAAGCAACTTAATGCATGACGCACATTTACCAGTCATTCACAAACATGCTCACATACACACACACACAATGTCACACACCTACACCACAATAAAAAACCCGCACACATTTGCCACATGTAACACTGCAGGGGTTTTCCAAATGTGGATCTGAGGTCATTCGTTCTTTCAGAGGGAAGAGGAGGAGGAAGAGGAAGAGAAAGGAAGACATTCTCTGTTTGGGAGGGTGGCAGCCTCTGTGCGTTCTCTGTCCTTCAGGTAACTTCAGTCATCTGACCTCAATTTTCTCAGATGCTTCTCTAAGCACTTTTTAACCAGCCTATAAATATAATATAGTTACTTGTTGAGCTAAATCATGTGAGAAAATAGCACTTGCTTTTAGAAAATATACTGAAGCTTAAATGCCTTAAATGTATATACACACATAACACACATATATATTATACATTGGACAAAACTGGCAACATAACTTTGAATGCTACATAGCTGTTCTTCTAAGATGTTTAGTGCCAAGTTATTTATGATTCATAATTTTCCACGTTCCTATTTTTGTCTGTTAACTTACTGTGAATAAGAAGTGAAAGTCTTTGTTTTTCAGCCTGTGTGCTTCATAAACTCAATTCTTGTTTCATAACTATTTTATCTGAGCTCTAGTGAGGACATGTGGACACAGGTCTGTGTGTGTACAGCATGCGTGAACTGAATTTAAATGTAGATTTAAATGTAGACTATAACATGTTTGTGTATGTTTTAGCTTTTATAGCACTGAGGCTGCTTATATATTACTTACCTCACTGCTAATTTCAAGGGCCACGAAGGCTATTTTAGTTTTGTATTAATTTTTGTATTTGCTGCTACATAAAATGTGTGTGTTTGTGTGTCAAAGATCAGGACCAGACGCCACGCATCACTTTAGACGAGAAAAAACATCGTTCTCAAGTGAACAAAGTGCTAATGGACGGCAATCAAAAACCTTAAAATCTGCAGGTAAGAGTCACTCACCCCAGCTAATGGGACATTCTCAGAACGTTGGCTAGCGTTCTTCAAATGTTCCCTCAACATTTTCTCAAAAGTTATCATAAAGCTCCTGCAGTAATGTGAGTAGAACGTTTTTCTAACATTATATATCATATATCAAAAGCATTGTTCTTTATTAGTGAAACATGTTTAAAACGTTACAAAATTTAACAATTCTTAAATAATGTTCCTATAACCAAGCAATACTTCTTACGTCTAAAAACTGGATGTTTTTTAAACATTTCTAAAACTTTCAAAATAATACTGTTAACGTTTTTGTTGCTTAATGAAAATGTTATGGAATCATTCTTACAGCACAAAATTGTTAGCTGGGCATTGCCTTGTAGACCCAGACTTTTAACTTAACCAATTTTTGTCCACATATTTTGTCTGTGTTCTGTCTGAATGTGTAAAGCTGTCTTCAATGTTGCACTGCAGATTCTCAGCGTGCAAGTCAAAACAGTGTGGAAGCAAAGTCACCAGCAGACAGGAGAAGTCCTTCCCCACAGGGTGTGGAGCTCAAAAGAGCCAGTACCAGCTCCTGTCCTGACATGGCTGGACTACGGGTCAGACCACAAAAACACACACAAATAAATTGTAAAACACAGATTGATTTGTTATTGGCACCTGAGTCACCAAAGGTTTTAGGTTCAAAGTCACATAAGGGAAGCTCATGAACTGGAGGATTGCTAAGCTTTGTTTCCCTTATGCTCTTGTGTGAGTCATTTTAACTGAGAAAGCGTATCCTACAAGTTCCTTTAATGAGCAACCTCAGGAGACACTAGTACATCATCTTCTGTAAATCCTGAGCTCTAGTACAGAGCACTGATAATCTTCTCCTGTCCACAGGAGGATAAAGAGAACAAGAAGATCTCTACTAAAGGTAAGCCACGGACCTTACTTCATCCCTTCCAAAATGATGACCTCTGTGACCCTGACCTTTGACCCTTGCGTGTACTTCAGGAACTCGGACAGCACTGAGCCGCAGGAGGGTGTCCTGCCGAGAGCTCGGACGCCCGGACTGTGACGGCTGGCTCTGGAAGAAGAGAAAGGAAACGAATGTCTTCATGACTCAGAAATGGCAGAGATTTTGGTTTGTGCTAAAAGGTCCAACACTGTATTGGTATACCAGTCAACAGGTTAGTATGAGTTTAGCATGAGTTAGCCTAGAGTTAACTAACCAAATATCAAATTAACTCAATGTAGTTCACCCAAAAATGAACATTCAGTAAAACCTGTATGATCTTCTTTATTTACATATATTGAAATTGAGGCTGTCTGGTTTCAAAATAACAAAAAAACATAATAAAAATGATTTTATAATGAAAAGATGTATGTGATTCCAGTTATATAATCCGAATATTCTGAAGTCATAGAATAGGTCTGAATAAGCAACAGACCCGAATTCCAAACCTTAATCTCTGAAAATTAAATTAGTCCCAATTCACTGTAAATGCTAGAAAAAGAGAGACAATAACAGTCGCTTCTAATATTATTAGGTCTGGAATTACATATAATTAAATGATGAAGGAATTTTATTTTTTGGGTGAACTGTCCTTTTATTTCAGGATGTTACTTTGCGTACGTCTTAAATTTTAAAAGCAATATGATCATCAACACATGAACACATTGTGAATGTAAAATTGTGAATTAGGAATGTTTCGTTAAATTGGAAGTAACTTATAAGGCCTTTACTGTGCTTTACGACATCATCCTGCATATGAAAATAGAATTTAAACAAAACTTGATGGCGAGGAAGACAATTGGGTGATGTTGGTGAAACAATTAAAACCATGTTGTCATGCAGGAGGAGAAGGCGGAGGGGTTGGTCAAAATCGGCAGCTACAGTATTGAAAGCGCAGGAGAACATAAGAGAAAGTAGTGAGTATCTTCTAGTGCAATACAAATGACACAATGGCACAGACTCCCGCCTCATTCCCGTAGTCAGGTGACATTTTCATTGAAGTCTCGTGTCTGTTGACTAAATGACATTCAGCTTATTTCATCACGATTGTTTGCATTCACGCTGCTATCAGGAAACAGACGTGGGTCTCTGTGTTTGTGGTTGGCTGTGAGAGTGAGATTATCGGATGGAAGAGGGCAGTTAGTTGGAGATGTGCGAATGACAGAATAACACTTTACACTCCTCAGATCATCCTCCGCAGTTCACAAACACAGCGCAACCTGCCAGCATGATGACAAATGAGATTTCATCTTTTCATTAAACTGCTGAAGCCTTTGCCATAAGACTAATGGTTATTATTATCTCTCTTTGTCTCTCTCTCTCTCTCTCTCTCACTCTTTTCTCCTAGTGTATTTCAAATGCGCCACCAGCGTTTTCAGAATTTCTTCTTTGCTGCAGATAATGTAACCGACATGAGCAAGTGAGTTTGGTTGCATATAAACATTCGTTTTCTCTTCTGTACAATATGCAAATATTACAGCCATTCATTTCATTTTACTGTACAAATCATTTTGTAAAATTAAAGATGTTGATTGGGGAAAATGTTATAACCTTTATATCTTATTATGCATCTGTGGTCTCTGCTTTGAACAAACCTGCTTTGACCTTTTGATGTAAATTAATGTTTTAGATGCAAAACGTTTTATGTTGTAATAATGCGTATATATTGCTGCGTGCTATGATTTTAGCATTTAGCATTAATTTTAGGGGAGGGTACACTGACTCTGTGGCACTTTCAAACGCTGTTTAATAACGCAATGAAGAACATGGGAAGGCCTGTGTTTGTTATTTCATTGCAGTCACTTGATCGCTGGTCAGATAATTCAAGAGTCGATTCAAGAGAGAGTTTGACACCTACATTATTTCGGGATTGAGGACCTTATGTAAGAGCACTGCGCAGTTTCCCACATAGAAATTAGATCAAGCCAGGACTAGGCCTGAGTTAAATGAGGATGGCAGTGCTGTATTTTAAGATATGTCAGTTCAAGCTGTTTTCATTTAAGACAGCTCAAACATGCATTGTAGTTTAGGACTATGCTTACACCCTGTCTGGGAAACTGCCTTATAGAGTTTCTAGTGTAAATTGGAGCTCTCTTGATTTGTTTCCATGACTATATCATAGTCCAAATATAGTGCTGATGGTATAATGTTCCATCATAGCATTATTCTCCCAGCATTAGCCAAATGATAATACTGGACAGAACAGGTCACAGTATGTATCTAAACAGATTCGGTATGTATTTTGTCCTAAGAAAAGTTTATTTGTTTACAGGTCAGTCTCATATGTCAGTCGTTATATGAGTAGCTTGAAGCTCAGATGATGCAGTAGAGCAGTAAGCCGCAAGATGCCGTGCAACTGATTTTACCAAGTAACAGTTTATCCTAACTGTAAGCTA
>JAZGTJ010019582.1:0-10826 GCA_036877575.1 Botia almorhae | reverse complement strand
GCTCACAACCAATCAAATGCCGAGGCATTAAAAGCATGATGAAAATAAGATAATTATTTATAAGCTCGTGTGTACGCATTCATTTTGCGAATTTGTGTGTGTGCATCTGTCTGTGTGTTCATTAATTTAAAAATTAATACGCTATTAATAATTTTATCTGAGGGTGCTTTTGCTTTTGTTTGGGGGTGCTTACCGGGCCTGTTTCCATATAAGGTTGTCCAACAACAACAACAAAAAATGAAAAAGAAGCCACAGCCTGACTCCATCTTCTCTTGAAGTCTGTGAATCTAAAACGTTAACAGAGAGAATACCTTAAGGCCATAAATGCCTCAAGGCCATAAATGCCTCTTATAAATAGCATCCACGATGTTGCACTACTGCCATCTTCTGGGGTTAATTAATACAAAAATGTATTTATTTTTGTCATAATTTTATTCATTTAGTTTTGTATTTTGTCTGTCCTGTCAATCGTGACTCTATCATAATACCCAAACAATTTACGCAAAAAAAAAAAACAGAAAATGGAGATTGCATGGGGCCTCAGAGGATGAATGTGTTGTGTTGAATTCATCAATGGTCACTTGTTAGTGGCCGAACTAGCCAGTGGCCGAACTAGAGTCTAGAAAACTAGAGATCGCTCCATTCGCCATCGCATTCCAGGGGAAGGGTCCCCCTGGGGTGGCACAAGAGGTGTCCAGGGCCACTCTCCGGCTCCGCAACTATCTAGCTTGACTGAACACACTAGCTACTTGTGCGCTGCGCAGCGCGTTGTGGATACATGACAGGGCTGCAGAAACGGCACTAGTTACTGTCAGCACGTTAGAACTGTAAGAAGAAACTCGCTGGAGTGACTATACTATCGATGACTACCCAGCAGCATTTTCACATATTGTAACTGATAGACTGGAATTACTTTGGTTACTATGGTAACGCTGTCCGTTTAACCAAACGTTAAACTGTGGGAAGGGCCGCTTGTTAATGAGGAATATATATTTGTACGATTTTAAAATCGACATAATCGCCCGTCGTTAAAAGGACTGTTGTTCTTTAACAGAAGAGAAGAACAAAATTGGATATGTAATTTTAACCTTTTTTCAGGTAAGGTGATCAAGGTGATTAGAAGAATGACTGTTTAAATGCTTTAAAATAATCAGATTATTGTTTTATTATTAAAGTTATTTAAATTAAAAGACACCCATTGTTTTCATCAATGTTTAAATATGTCTTCATTAAATAGACAAGGGATTCGTTTAGTTGCTTTCTTTAACATTTTAAAAGATTGTGTTAAAATTTAAAAATGTCACATCACATGATCATTAAAATGATCGCTATGGAGATTATTTAAATGAAGAAACACGTTTGTAAAACTGACTTACCCTAAGTAAATAACATATACACAATGTCTTAATATTTCAATTAATCTGTAGTAACATATTTTTTTGTTGAAATTAATTCCATTAACTTTCTTAATATTAATTATCTCTAGTAAATTATGAACACTTGCATGTTTCTCTAATGAGGTTTGTTTGTTTACAGTATGTAAGGCTTCAAAATATCAGTGAGATGGATAAATATGAAAAACTGGCTAAGATTGGCGAGGGCTCATACGGAGTTGTGTTCAAATGCAAACACAAGGACACAGGTCAAATAGTGGCCATTAAAAGGTTTGTGGAGTCTGAAGATGACCCAGTCATCAAGAAAATAGCATCAAGAGAAATCCGCATGCTGAAGGTAGATATATACATTCTCTCAAGCTTTTCAATTCTTTTTCAGTTCCTCCACCATAATTTGCCACAAATGTTTGCACATTTACATGTATATTTTTCATACTTTATCCATGCAGCAACTGAAGCATGTGAATTTGGTGAACTTGCTGGAGGTCTTCAGAAGGAAGAAACGCCTTCACTTAGTCTTTGAGTTTTGTGAACAAACTGTACTTGGGGAACTAGACAAACATCCCAGAGGGTTAGTCACATTCTTATCTTTAATCGCAATCTCTTTTTAACTTCTGACTATTTATAAAACGTGTCAAAGCAAACACATACGTGACAAAATTGACATCTTTTACATACTTGCCCCAAAAATATTTTTAAAATATATATTTTTAAAAATCTGTAACATCTGAAGGTTCTATTTGTTAACTTTATGTTGGGTAACATGAGCTAACAGTTAACAAGTGCGTATACAGCATTTATTAGTCTATGTAAATGTTGTTTGTTAAATTAGTTAATGCAGAATGAACTAACTTGAATGAACAGTGAACTTAGAATGAGTTCTGCATTAATTAATATCAACAAAGATTAATACATTCTAAAAAAATGTTTGTTGGTAGTTTATGTTAGCTAATGCAATAACTAATGTTAATGAATGCATTCTTATTGTAATGAGTTACCAAAATATCTTGTCCGGTAAAGTTAACAATTGGAAGAGTCAAAGAGTAAAAAGTGTGGGAACCTGTATTCTCATCTTTTCTCCTGTATTTTTCTGTACTTCAGTACACAAGTGTGAAGGATTTCAGAAAATCTGTGCTGAATTCGACATTTACTACTGTTAATTCTTAGCTCTATATTGAGTTCAAATATCTTAGTTATATTTTCTTATAGGTATAACAATAGTTAAGGGGTCATGGCACGAGACATCAAATTTACCATGATCTTTTGACATAAGAAATTTTGTTTCAATTAATACATGCAAGTTTCATAGCTTAAACCATCCTCCTTATCAATGAAAGCATTTATGTAATCTGTCTCCTGTAAAAAAAATATGACTGAATGTGACCTCACAAGGTAGATTCATTTTCATAAGACCTGCTCCAGAGCAAGGAAACGGTTCCTCCCCTGATAACATCATATCAACATCCTGTTAGTCTGAGACTCACTACAATGTTGCACAATTGGCTAAAAAAATCAGATGTGATTACACTCAGGAAAACACTCAAATGTTTTAATTACTGACAATTACTAATGTTTTAATGACTAAATACATTGTGGAAAAAGGGACTAAATTACTTTTGAATGTTTTTTGGCCAGAAAACTTGAGAAATATAATTACATCTCAGGGAACAAAAAATAAAAGCCCATGTACTGCTAGAGTTATAAAACGGGCCATTACATGTACATGCTATGGCCAGTTGCATAAACTGCTAAGACTAGTCTTACAATTTTGTCATCCAATTTTTGTTGTGATCGGGAACAAAAGAACCTAGTCGCAGATAAGCTTTAAACAAAAAAAAACTCCCACGAACAAAACACTAAAGCCAAAACAAGAGTTGATTTAAATTAAATAGAGCTCTGTGAACAACAAGACATCATGCAAGATCCTATGCGCGAAAAGCAGCGCGACAAGCAGCGCGAGCAAACATCAAACAATACACCAGCACAAAAAAGCAGACACAAGGGCAATAAATAGGAAAACAAACAAGGCAAGTAACAAGGGCAGGCAGGTGAGGGGCATGAACTAATGATGGGATAATTAACGAGGAAAGAAGAGGGCGGGATCAAGATTCAGGACAGGAGAGCACATGGCACAAAGTAAACAAACAATGGCCATGTGCTTCCACAGATCACAATAAACACAGAGCATGAGTCTTGATCCTGACTCTAAAATAGCTTTCCTGTAGCTCAGTGGTTAGAGCATGGCATTAACAACGCCAAGGTCATGGGTTCAATCCCAGGGATTGCACATACTTAATGTATAGTGATCAATGTGTAGTATAATGCAATGTAAGTCGCTTTGGATAAAAGCGTCTGCTAAATGTAAATGTAAAATACAAGAACCAAAACTAGAATAGAGTCAGAATCCAAACATTATGCTCTGACACAAAACAGGGCTGTCAGGATCCTGGCAGGAGAATTTAGAAAAAAAACTCATAACAAGACAGCCTGAACCCTGACAATTTTTTAAACACTAATCACAATTTTTTGAGATTAGTCAGTGACATTAAAAATGTAGATTGAACTATTCTAAATCTAAAAGGTAAGTCTGATTAGCCCTAACCAATTGCTAGTTGATTGAACTAGTTCTTGAGACACAAACCACGTTTACATGCACACATGCATGACATTTAAAATATTGCAGTTGACTGTTTACATGAGGTGTTAAATGATCTGTTGTTTACATGTGCTGGCACTTTCAATCAGTATAATTTTGTGATATGTGCACATTAGCCTATGTCCTGTTTCTGTGTTTCAGAATGGAGATCTGTTATTTATCATGCATAAAACAGGACCCTTAAAAAGTAAAATTAATGTTGCTGATTTCATGTTAACTGATTTTATGTTAATGTCATGTTTATTTATTTAATTGAATTCAATAAATAAATAAATGAATTCAATATAAACATTTATAAAAAAACTAAAATAAACAAATAAATAAAATATTTGTTTTATTGTATCAATACCTACAGTCTTAATGGGGTGTCCAAACAGAACATCCATTATTTATTAGCGTTTTAACTGAAAGAACAAAACAGCAGCACAACATTACCTGTAGTGCCGCTTCACATACTTGCTTTTCTTTGTACACACGGGTACTCAAAAATACCTGGTCCGATCACAATGCCTAACCCACAAATGAGCCAACACCATTTCAGCCACCTGAAAAACAAATTCTTAATATAAGTTTTTTTTTCCAAAGAAGAATACTCTCAATTTATTTCCAATATCACAGTAATACTGTATTTTTGCACGTATCAAGACCACACTAAACTTAGCAGCTATGTTTATGCAACCAGCCCATGTTATTGAAGTAAATATGGTATTCTATATTAATAACAAATACATTTACATACAACAAATACATAGAAGGTTACTGTTAACAGCAGCAACAATAGTAAATGTTTGTAAGAGATCATTTGAAACTACCCCTGACTAGGTGTTACACAAATATTTGGGTTTTAGAGGAAAGCTTAGGGTTTGCTTCTAGTCTGACTCAGAACATTAGACAAAGTTGCATTGTGCTGTAAAGTTGAACAGGCCAGACAGGTTGGTGGCCATCCAACACTCTTTCTCTTTTTCCCAGAAGTCCTTTCTGTTGTAACCTTAGCTGTTCTCGAAAACAAATAAGCTGGTTGCCAGGGCTACAGGTCCATGGTTACTGTAGATACAAGAAAGCATTTATATAGCCACGTTGCTCTTTAGTGAATGAGAGATATAAAAATATATGCAAAATATTGTTGTCTGATTTTAAGCCAGCAGACTTGATATTAACATTTGTCCATTTTTGTGGTTCTCTTCAGGGTTCCTGGGGCACAGCTAAGAAGTATTGTGTGGCAGACTCTACAAGCTGTGAACTTCTGCCACAAACACAATGTTAGTGTACCCAATTTCTTTTTTCTATAGCTTTCATTGGCCATGTTTACTCGCATGTTATTTTACAGTTTTAGGAATAGTTCATCTAAAAATTAAGCTTATCTTATAATTTACTTACATTCAAGCTATTGTAGGTGTGCATGACTTTCTTCTTTTAGCCAGACACAATCTGAGTTATATTAAATAACTTATTGGCTCTTCCTAGCTTTGTAATGGTATTGCCTAGTTCCTAAAGTTTCTGAAGTTTCTAAAAGCATATCCATCTATCATAAAAGTATACTATAGATCTTAAACGTTTTCTAAAGCAAAAATATATGTTTGTGAATGAAAATGCTTAATATTTTGAGCAACTGATACATCACATATCCATGTAAACAACAGATCAGAGGACTACAACTTAGATAGGCATGTAAATGCTTGTGTCTCGTGACAAAACATATGACAATTTCGGCACAACACATGAGAACCAGTTCAAAGTTATTAATGTGCTGCCATATTTGAATTTAGCACTTTAACACATATATTTTATATTTTAATCTGTTAGATTTCATATTACTATATTGATGGTAGCAGATTCAGAGTAAATAAAGACATGCACATTGTTTACTTTCCTGTCTTGTGTAAAAATACAGCTGAAAAATACAGAGGTTCACTTTTATAATATCTTAAAATATCAAATGAAACATTACCGTGAATTGTACATTACAGGAATATTTAAAAACTGTAATGGCAAATCAGTCATTTCATTTGTCATGTTTACAGGGCAGCCCATATATAGGAGGCCAAAAACTAATGTCATAGTACCTTTACAAGGCTAGTAAAAATCTAGTTTCTTTTGTTTTTTGGTTTTAAATCTTATGTATTTAATTAGGATGTATCTGCTGTCCTGCTCTGTCTAACTTTCTCAAGTGTCTCTGTGTATGTGCATGTGAAGTGCAGATATGAACAAACAGCGGTTATTTAGAAGCGGCTCCCTCGTCGGGGGTATGATTGGGGCAGATATGAATATTGTTCCCCCGGGAACAACAGTCTTACTATCTAACTTGAGCAGAGGATAAAGAACTCCATAGGTCCAGAGCTGACCACAGTTTTCAGCAACAACACATGGAAGGTAGCAGAGATGTGGCTAATGATTTTGAAAGGCCTGACATACCTGGGACTTCTTGCTTGTGAGGTAGGAGGTCCATGGTTTTCCTGACCAAGAAAAGAATGAAGGTTAAAATCCCAGTAAACTGGACTGCAGTAAGTGTGCAGAATGCAACCTTTCTCCTGGTTGAGGCGCTGTACTGGTTATTTGGCTTGTTGGTGTTAATCTGAGGTGTGACTCAAATTGATGTTTAAAAGTTCACAAAAGGCGTTCTGTAATGAAAGACAGCTAAGGTAGCTTACTGAGAAGAATACGTTGACACAGATGTGACCAGGAAGGAAGAGGTACAGGTAAGAGATAGAGAAGCTGCTTGGAGGCCTGCTGGAAGCTGCTTGGAGGACTTGACTTGAGCACAGGTGGAACAGTTTTTGATGAATGTGCTTGTGGTCAATGTGCACTAAGAATAGGTGCTGAGCTCCCTTCAGCTAGTGTCATCATTCCTCAAAAGCTACCTTCATGGTGAGCAGCTTAAAGTTCCCCACATCATAGTTCTTTGGGTAGAAGACAGTTTTCTGAAAAAAAATAAACCACAGGGAATCAGTTTAGCAGGCCAGCTGTGGCACTGAAATATTGCTCCTTCTGTAGCAAGGAGATTTTGGTGATATGTAACTCCCAGTTCTTCATCTTGGCAAACAGCCTGTGGTCTACCAGGACCACATATGGAGGAGTAAATTAGGATTCCATAAATTGCATACCACGAGGAATTTGTTAATTAGGTGTTTAAAAATCTTGTTTATGGGAATTATATAACTAGCTTTGAGAAGGGTTTAAATGATAAAGGTGTGTCAGGAGGTCAGTTTTCTGGTGATGGCTCCCTCATAAGGCCAGGCAGGTGTACATATTGCAATGTTTCTTAATACTGGTTACATCTGAGGTACATCAAACTAAAAGCTATCGAGCTATTAGTGCTGAAAAAAATGATGGGAAAAACAATGTACTAACAATGTTTTAATAAAAGGAATATTGTAATTAGGATTACTGTAATTGTTTAATCTAATTCTGACGTTGTCAATCTTTGTGTGTATTTTCCAGTGTATCCACCGGGATGTGAAGCCAGAAAACATTCTTCTGACCAAGACTGGTGTCATTAAGCTTTGTGATTTTGGCTTTGCTCGCATCCTCAGTAGGTCTCTTTGTCTCTTACTCACTCTCTGCTGTAGCTATGTATGTGCATTTTGCATCAACTGGTTAATGACTTATTTATACCTCACTCTCAAGCCTCACAGACACAGTCAGGCTCTGCTTACACTTCTCATCCTTGGGTTTCAGGGTATTGTTACCATAGGCTTACACAGGGTCTATCTGTCAGCACATTCCAATCCTTGCTGTATGCTGTACATGTAATTTTGTGTCTATGTGTGTGTGTAAAACAGCTGGGCCAGGTGACGATTACACAGATTATGTGGCGACTCGGTGGTACCGAGCCCCTGAGCTTTTAGTGGGAGACACTCAGTACGGTCCACCAGTGGATGTCTGGGCCCTTGGTTGTGTCTTTGCTGAGTTGCTGTCTGGAAATCCCCTTTGGCCAGGACGATCTGACGTGGATCAGCTGTATTTGATTCGACAAACGCTGGGTGTGTTCTTGTTTTTCTACCATTGTAGGGATTAAATGTCCCCACAGGGGAGGTAAAAGTCACACGCACCTACATTGTGGGGACCAGCCAGCAGTCCTCATGAGGGAAACTCGAAAAATTAAACATACCAATTGATTAAACAAAATTATTGATGCTTATTTGAAAATGTAAAAATGCAAACATGTAAAAAAACGTTTTCTGATAGGTGACCTGATCCCACGACATCAACAGGTGTTTCGGTCTAATGTTTTCTTTAGTGGAGTCAGCATCCCTGAGCCTGATACCATGGTAACACAATTACTCACATTAATACACAGCGATTGTACATGCACAAAGGTCATTCTGAAAGATTGTTCAGAACTAAATTGTTTTTGTCTTGAAACAGGAGCCACTAGAGAAGAGGTTTCATGGTCTTTCTCCTTATGCTCTTACAGTGATGAAGGTGAAGTATTTTATACATCCCTGTGGCTAAATTCTGGAACATTAGGTAACAGATTAATATGTATTATGTTAAAGGTAGGGTAGGCAATTTCAGAAATGCTAGCAATAGCAAGCTAGCTTTAAAAAAATAGATTCCTCCCTCTGTTCAGAGCGATCTCCAAAGCATGCCTCCTCCAACAGTGTGCGGAGGACTTCCTATCATTGCAATGATTGGACAAACATTTTATGTTTATCATTCCACAATACAGTATATATAAATATTATAATAGAATATATTATAGAATCACTTAGTGATTTCTATTGGGATGTAAAGAGACTGTTAAACAGCATAACAAACATGTCTCAGTAAAAGATCACCTACCCTGCCCTTAAAGGAATGTTCATGATTAAATTCACGTTAGGCTCTGTCAAACAGCATTTTTGGCATTATGTTGATTACCAAAGAAAATCATCTCAACATCTCATGCCTCATTTTGAAAGAAATAAATTTGGCAGATGCTTATATCTAAAGCAACATACAATGCAATCATAGTAAACTTTTATTGAGCAAGCACAAAAACGACTAAGGTTTGTAAAGTGCTTTTCACAATACACGTTCAGAACCAGGGACAGCACAAGGAGAAGCTGTTGCCATCACCAGCAAAGGGGACGGAAGCACAGTTTTAGTTCCGATTTAAGTGACTCCACAAAGCCATATCAACCACATCCCTAGAGTATCGATAAAACAAATTCTTCCGAACAAGTCATTGACATTTCAAGAGAAATGGTACCTTACAGTCCATCAGTAAAAAGGGGCTTGTGTTTTTGCTGCAACAAAGGTGTTTCAAACAAATTCTCTGTAGGTCATAGACCTGACTATACTTTCATTAGTACAGGCTTTAGAAATTAGATAAAGCCATTGAAAAATGTACAGCGCACCAGACCTCCAAAGCCTATTGGCATTATGTGACTATAAGTGCAGACCACTCAGACCCCATCAGTGCCCAGTTTTCCAGTGCATGGGGTAAACAGCAGGAGGTGGCAAGACATTGCTTTAGGAAAATTGTTAGCTCTGTATGGCAGACGGAAAGGCAGGAGCAATCTTTATGAGGCCATACTGATAAAAATGGGAATCTGTATCAGCTCCTGAAACAGAGGAGGCAGAGGAGGTTAATCCCATTTTATTGAAATGCTTAACATTTTTCACCATTGCATAAACATGCCCTTAATCACAGATTGGAATCCTAAACATTATGGCCATTACAATAACCCAAGGTAGATTGAGAGTGTGATTACCCAAGTGAGATTAGGTCTCCACCCCTTTTTTGTAATAGTAATAGACAAATTGTCTATCTGTGCAATGTGAACCATGACTTTGTCGCACATGAGGAGTTTATAAAAATACATACATAAAAAATGGGGCAGTCATGGCCTAATGGTTAGAGAGTCTGACTTGTAAACCAGAAGTCTCAGGTTCTAGTTGATAGTCTGGTTGATAGTCGCATGTTGATTGTTGCCCACTGCTCCGGGTGTGTGATCATGATTTGCAGCATGTGTGTTCACTATTTGCTGGATGGGTAAAAGGCAGAGGTCACATTTCTAGGATGGGTTACCGTACATTGACAAATATGCCACTTTCACTTCACTTTATTTGGTAATACAGTGTATCAGAGACAAACTCTTTTGCTTTATGTGGGCAGAGTTAAGATGGTGCCTCAAACATGGCTGGAAAGTACAGCGGTACACAGGCAATAGTGAGAAAGCAGCAGCCATTAGCCCTCTGTGTGCATTGTGACACACACTGTGTCAATCTAATCATACAGGTTGTCTGCTCAGCCTCCCCAGTGAACCCCTATGTCCAAACAGATGGATTGTGCGCAATTTTGCTATAATAGCTGTGCTAGGGCATTATGAGCAGGTACTTGGCAACCTAGAGGAGATGGCAAAAGGTATATCCAGGGCAGCTTCAACTGGCTATAGCTTATTTAGGCACTTCAGGAAAAGACTGTGTTAAACCTTATACCTGCTTATGTTTGGCCGTCAACAACTTGCACAGCTGTTGTTGGAGAGCTTGAGTGCCTAAACATTTTATGGCAGAAGAAAACCAAGACTGTCTCTGTAGGCTGCAGTAGATTGTGTTTGATTATGTTTTCAGGGAAAGAGAAATGACAAAAGCTATCTTTGTATGAGAAAGATACAGTATTGGTTAACTCAGTTGAATCAACTCTTTCAAAACAGCAAATTCAAAGTGCTTTGCTGGCAAAGACTGCAAAACTTTTCAATTCAATTCAACTTTATTTGTATAGCGCTTTTCACAAAAGGACATTGTTACAAAGCAGCTTTACATGTATGATAAATGTACACAGAACACAAAGA
>JAZGTJ010019581.1:0-10827 GCA_036877575.1 Botia almorhae | reverse complement strand
TTGCTGATATGCTGTTGAACATCTACAACTCAAATTGATAACACATTGATAACTGTTTACTGACCA
Organism: Botia almorhae; assembly: GCA_036877575.1. Taxonomy (NCBI): domain Eukaryota; kingdom Metazoa; phylum Chordata; class Actinopteri; order Cypriniformes; family Botiidae; genus Botia; species Botia almorhae. The sequence continues at coordinate 10,761 of JAZGTJ010019581.1, read as the reverse complement.
AATGTTTAATAGCTGCTAACATGTTATAGACATTGTATTGACTGATACAGAACATTTAATAGACAATCTACAGATACCACACTGATGACAGTAAGTATATTTGCACTTGCAAAGAAACTTAAAGTCAACAGATGATCTATAGGGGGACCATCAAAATAAAGTGTTACCACTCTGGGTGATCATACAGATTGAGCCTGTTGAACCGCACTTACTATTTCGTTATACCACCTGTTATACCACCTGTTACCATAATAAATTGCAAAGTATTTTAACTTATTCAAACATTAAAACATTAAAGTGAAAAACCATTGCACCTAAAAGTACAGTACTGTAATGAAAAGGAACAAACCACACAATCACACGTCAGACTCATGTCTCATGTCGGACTGACTGATGGTTTGAACCACGCTCAGAGCCCTTGTAGGAATGGTTACACTCTGACAACAGAAAAAAATAACATTTTTAATAAAAATCTTGATATCTAACAAGTGCAAGACATTGTGGCTTGATTAGGTTTATTAATCTTAATTTTTATGACCAAACAACCGTTAGTTATTCACAATGAGGACCATGCAGGTTACAAAACTGAGCTTATGTAGTTGTTAGATTTTAAAAACCCAAGGCAGCCAAAAACCCAAAACCAAGGATTTGAACCCAAGGCAGCATCATGCCAGTCGAGAACACTATCAGCTCCCACACACACTCTTGTTTTATTTTAACAACATGTAGGATATAATCTGTCAATATTTGTCAAAGTTGTTTCAGATTAACACGTGGAGACGGGTGTCGGATTGTTTCAAAGCCTTGTCACAATAGGGCACGTTGGCTTCAATTGTTTCAGTGTTTCACAAAGCCTTACTCTGCCCATCACTAATGCAAATACAACAGGTGCAAGATGTAAAGCAGCGGCATAACCAAGTACTACGAATGTAAATAATAAGGCATTGAAGGCAATAAGTAAACAAGTTAAATAGAAAACAAAACAACTCCAGTGTTACTGAAGTGCAAATACAACAGGTGTAAGACGTGATACTCAATTATTAAGAACATAAAATTATAAGTAAATTATAAGTATATTATAAGAACATAATAAGTAAACTTTTTGTTTGTACGGATTGAGTCACTCATTTCAACTTTATTTTTTGCTTCTCTGTTGAGCTTTTCTTTATATCTTGCTCTTGATCATTGTTCATTATTTTCACTGTTTATTTTCGCTGTATATTAATATCCTGATAAGCGTGTCCATAACATGGCACCCACTACCCACAATGCAAAGCGCAATGACAATGACATAGTTTCCGAAACTCTGCACTAGAAACATTATGATTTGAAATAAACACTGCATAATAGAATTAGGCCTCCAAAAACATAAAATTTGATTATGAGGATGGGACACTTTCTCCCTATATGATATTTAATGCTGTTGATTGAAATGGTGTTATTCTTGCACGAGAGTGATGCAGCACTTCAGCACATGCACTGCCCGTGATGATCAAGCTGCAAGCAATATCATCATTCATGATGTAAATTATGAAACAAAACCTCATTATTTTAACATTAAAAACCCTTCATGGCTATAAATAGATGATTCGTGTCACAAATGAATGCAATGGTGTACCTAAATACTCATGGTGAACACTGGTTTTGATTCTTCCTATGAGAATGATTTTATATGATATCGGTAATTAATTATTGTGCTTGATTAAGGAAATTAAAATGAATTCTGTTTCAGAAAGTTTAAAAACATATGAAGAACATTTATTTAGTTATTGTCTTTGATGGGCAATCATGCCCTAGAGGTTTTATTCCCAATGCCAGCAGTAAATGATGGAGCAGTGTGTGTTCACTAATCACTGGATGGGTTAAATGCAGAGGTCACATTTCAAGCATGGGTTACCATACTTGACAAATATGTCACTTTCACCTGACAAGTAGGAAAGAGGGAATGTGTTGGTACCTAAGCAGTGACAACCTTTGATAATTGTTTCATTTATAGATTATAAGAGTTTGTGTTTAGTTTTTACTTCCGTTCAGCGCCACGGATCTCATATTTGAAAAACAAATACTAAACTTTCAACAGTGAAACCGGTTTGTGTACGTTTTGATAGTTTGTTTTCCAATATGAAATTAAAAAAGCAAAAATGAGAAAACTGTCATTTTTCATTTGCTCAAAAAAATGAAAAACTAGATTTTGGCTCGATTTTTGTTTTATTGGTTGATAGGCAAAAAAAGAAAAAACACTTCAAAATTCGTTTTTCACATGTGGGCGGTCATAACACGCCCCTTTCTGCCGATTGGTCAACCAAATCTGAGCCTGTGATGTCATCCTCAGTTTAATCAACAAAATAATTGTCTTGTGCTGTCCTCCTTTTTTCTTTATTACAATTTTTAACATATAATAATTTAATCATTGAGCAGATGCTTTTATCCAAAGTGATTTACCAATGAGTGCTGTGGCAAGTCTTGATCATTATTAGTCTATATTTATGATTACTGCAAAGTCAACAGGCTCTTGGCATCAAAACTAACCCAAATGTCAAAAATGAATCAAAATGAGTGTGCATGACATTCCTTGAAGTAGGCTATACAGTATGCAGTCATACAATCTCCACCAGGTGGTGCAAAGGTAGCCTACGTTTTGGAGCAGCAGCTGGGTTTTGCAGAAGCCTTAGGCCTATTAGGCCTATTCTTTGGTCCTTAGCTTATATTTTTTCCCATTTTTCTGTTGCCAAGATTCTTTGAGTACAAAGTGAGTGCAAATCCAGAGGATACAAAATAATGCACTTGTCACGGAAATGCCAGTCTCTGCCCCCAATCAACGTTCACAATCATCAGAATTCTAAGCATGCACACCTGATCGTCATCACGGAGCACTATAATACACTATAACACACACTTCTTGACTAATTTACTAACACACCGCCACTTCTACTTCTTTAAATAAATAAATAATTTATTGTTTTGTCTACTTACCTGTGCTCACCTGCTGAAAGCAGCTCCTGGATACTCCTCAGTCATTCCCCAAAAGCCTGTATCTTGTCAAAAAGATCGCCCTAGTCAATATTCTTATCTGTTTATTTAAGGACTAGATATTCAACAGTACTCACCTGCTTGCATTACCAATCAGTCTATTGTTTAATAAATCCACCTGTTTGGTTTTAAAACTGTGTCCGAAAAAACTGTCAAAATCTGTGTCTATGAGTCTGACTTACTGTTGCAGCAGAAAGTCATTCGAGCGGAGAATGGTGAAGTCTGGAAGATGTGTAGCATTTAAATATTGTATATGCAACTTTTTTAATACATTATTTGATATTTTGTAATTAAAGTGTCTGAACTGAATGCCTGTACTTTATGTAGGATAAAAATAAAATGAATTTTAGGCCTATATAAAAATTTGGCCATAAAATCTAATGAAATCTGTTTTCAAATTAATGAATTTTTAACAGTTGTTGTAGTGCATTACATTGACTATATTATGATTACAATGCCACTGTAACAAATTCAGCCTCTGTGGTCCCCCCGATCGTCACCAGAGGTCAGTATTGACCTCTCCCTCTAAAACTAATTTTTTGCATCGGTTCTCATAACAACAACGATAAAATATATATCCATGTTGTGATTATTAATCTAGTAATAATTATTGTGTATGTGTGTGTAAATTTGGTGGTATTAGTGGCTGCCCACAATAATTTTTGACAAAAGGTCAATTTAAACGGTATTGTTTCTCATGTGGACATCTGTAAAATTACATTTACATGGCACCTCAGTGGATTGGGATGGAGATTGATCCACAGTGGAGAAGCAAGTTCTGAGCAAACCCAGGAACGTGCGCTTAGGTGGGCGCTCCAATTAAGTTGACCATTTGGAAAACGAATTTTGAAGAGGTGTTCAAATTGGAAAACATTGAAATTGTGACCCCAAGTTACTATGATTGGTTGATTACACTATTAACAGGATGCACAAGTATCATGTTCAGAAATCAATTAATTTGACTAGTTCCAGAGTAAACAACTCACCCACCTGGACATCTCTTCTTTTGTCACTTAAAAATGACATGAAATTATTTTTTAATAAACCATCACTCATCTTAAATAAATTAAAGGTAGCCCATGTTATGGAGGAGGTCGCCACCCCGCCTCCTAATGGTCGCCAGCGGGAACCCTCACCAGAATACTAACCCATTGTTGTGAACTACAATTCCCATCGGCCCCGTACCCAGCACTGATGAGCTTCTGGTTTGCCACCTGTGTCCAATTAATCTACCTCTAAAGCCCAGGATCACGCTTCAGTCAGTGCGATGTCTTGTTTGCCACGTGTTGCATTTCAAAGCATTTCTCCGGACTGCTTTCCTGGTGCCCGTATTTAAACCTTTGCTGTCTGCCCCTTGTTTTTGATTCGGATGTTATTGTTGATTGTTTGCTGCCTGCCTTGATACCCTTGCCTGTGTTTACGTTTTGTTCCTGTCTCGCCTACATTGTCTGTTTACTGATTGTGATTGCTAATAAAGAGCTGCATATGGATCCCACTGCGTCAGCGTCTCTGTTACGCTCAAGCATTTAAGCATTTGTTGTCAAATAACCTATAAAGAAGACGACTATTTATAACAATAGCCAAACAACAGTTAGTACTAAGAAACACAAAATATAGCGAATTAACATGTACTGTTAACTTTTGCCATTGCTTAATGGTTGATCACGCTGTATGTATGTGTGCCGTGTTTCATGCGTTTTTACGCTTGCAAATGCTTCAGTTGTATCTATTGTACAGTGGATACATGCTTTAAGAGGATCTTACAGAGTTAGGGTGATGGGCCCAAAGGAAAACACTAGGGCCTTTCACAGGAGCTAAGGCTATTACACTGGTTTTACAGCGTCGCTGTGGTGATTATTGTTTAAAGGTGTCATGACATTAGAAATCAAATTTCCTTTGATTGTTGCTGCAGACTACTTTTCACACCTAGTAACATGTAACATTAAACAATACACCAGCACAAGGCAGCAGACACAAGGGAAATAAACAGAAGAGGTTACAAGGGCAGGCAGGTGAGGGACATAAACTAATGATGGGATCATTAACGAGGAAACAAGACCACACATGGCACAAAGTAACCAAACAACGGCCATGTGCTTCCACAAAAAGACAAGCGACACAGATCACAAGACACAAAGCATGATTCTGACTCTAAAATACAAGACCAAAGACTAGAATAGAGTCAGGATATAAACCTCATGCCCTGACACAAAAAACAAGGGCTGTTGGGATCCTGGTAAGAGAATATAGAAAAACCCCAAGACATGAAAGCCAGGACCCTGACAGTTGACATATAAGAGGTTCTGGTTTAATACATCCTGCAAATTTCATATTTTAAAATGTCCTCCTTATCAATAACAAAAGCATTTATGGTACTTGTGTTACATTTGTGATAGCAGTAAGCAGTAACTTCTTTGCAAATTCATGTGCTAGGACAATCATACATGCTGAAGATTACACCCTAAAATTTGACTTTTTTAACCACAGGACTAAAAGCAGGGTTATGAAAGGGCACAAATTACTTATTTTCAAATGTTTAGGCAGGAAACTTCAGTTAGATTATTATTTCACCTCATGGAACAAAATAAAAATCTCATGTTATTTAAGCAACAAAGGGTAAAGATGGTGAGATTGTGCTGGAATAAATTTTGGCTTGTATGCTTGGCTTGTTGGTTCTTAGAACCAAATGTTTAAAGCTCTTGTCGCTTGTAAGTCACTTTGGTTAAAAGCATCTGCTGAATGAATAAATGTAAATGTATTTTAATATAAATATAACAATAAAGTGTAAAGGTAAATTTGTCCTATGCCTTTAACAATAAAACTGTGTAAACATAATACAATATCAACATAATATATGATAAACTAATGTGTCCAGGTAGCAAATTGTTCCTAGACTTTTAAACACCTATATAAAAGAAATAAATATAAACTTGAAATATAAAATTTCCAGAAGGAGTTAAACACACTGTGTTTGGGAATGTATGCATACCGCAAACAACATATACGTGCTAATTAAGTACTACTTAACTGAAATCAGTACTTACTGTCAAACGTATGTAATTTCAAACATAGCCTAGTGTGCACACCTAAACCAAGAGACTGTGAATCGTGGTGTGCACTTACCATTACAGACAACCATGCGTGAAGTGATGTGCAATTCGATTAATTTTTATTTATATAACGCTTTTTACAATGTTACTGTTACATAGCTCATCGTGGGAGCGCTGGACTTTTATTATAATGCTTAGTGTTTGTCGCGTGCTTATGATGTCATTGTCCTTTTATGTCACTTCCTGGTTCATGTTATTGGTTTCACCTGTGTTTGTATGATTAGTTTGTGTATTTACGTTTGTGCTATCGTTATTCATGTCGTGGGTTATTGTTTAGGAGTTTGTGTCGTGTCGTGTCTGTCGAGGTTTTTGGATTTAATCATTTGCGTCTTAACTGGTTTGGATTTACGCTTGTTTATTGGATTGCCCCTTTTGGATTTGTTTGCTCTGATCTTGGATTATATGTTCAGCGTCTTGGTTTGTCTTTTTGTATTTTTGGTAATTACTGCTGTCGCACATGTTGTTCTTCCCTTTTGTTAAATGGTTAGTGTTTGTGTTTGTTACCGTTCGTGATTATCCTATTAAATATCATTTGTTTCTTAGTTCCGTGTTTTCGTTCTGGTTTCTATCACAAACACAACCGTCAGTTCAGCCACCACCGTAACAGTTACATTGCTTTAAAGCAGCTTTACATAGAGAAACAAAGAATAATAATAAAAACACTGGTATTATTGCAAATAATGTGTAAGATGTAAAAGACTAATTAGGTATACTAGGTTTATGAATAATTGGTTGACTGAACCGATAAAACCACAAAATTATTGAGCAAGATATGCATACTAGCTTCAATAGGGATGGCATATAATAGTTAACATCTTATGGGACGGGGTGTAAGGGATTTGCAATAGTACCATGAACTACACAACATGCAAAAGTAGCATACATACATACATACACAAAATATATACAATAAAATATTAGACATTTACAATTTTTAAAACCTAGACTAAGTTAGACGTCAGCAGTTTCCCAGCAAGCAAGCAAACAGGGTGACAGTGACAAGGAACTAAAACTCCAATGATGTATAGATGGAGAAAAAAACCTTGGGAAAAGCCAGGCTCAACCAGGAGGGACAGTTTTCCTCTGGAATGTTTTATAGTTATTTATTAAAGAAAAACTGATAATTCCAGTTATATTTGATAATATGTCGGACACTGAGAAATTGTGCCAACAAAAAAACAGTGAGGCATAATGTTACTAATTGCAGCCATAACATCACACTGCTGTGACTAAGCAGGGAACAAAATATAGAAACTAACTAAGCTAGTAGGCATGTATATAATGGTAGGTTTACTAAAGAAGTCTATCAAATCCTGATGATTTATCTCAGGGTCATTTCATTTCATCCAGTCCCCCACCTTCTGGTCTCAGAGTTTGGATCCAGCTGACTACAGGACCTTCGCAGTGAACATGAAGGACTATAATAGGAGAGGAGCTCGCTTAAGTATTGAGGAGCTAAACCATTCAGGGCCTTGTAAGTAATAAGCAAGATTTTAAAATTTATACGGTGCTTGATAGGCAGCCAGTGTAGAGTTGACAAAATCTGGCTGATGCATTCTGAACCAGTTTTTGGATTAATCCTGCAGGGCAGCCACCAAGTAGGGCATTGCAATAATCAAGTCTTGATGTCATGAATGCATGAATTAATTCATAGTCTTAGTTTTTATATATTTTTAAGATGAAAAAATATTGGAAATGTGGCTGTTAAAGGACAAATTGTCCCAGAAACCCAGATTCTTGGGTAATGAAGCAGGCTTTATAGAGCATCCATCCAAAGTAAGGCAGTGTTCTATGTTGTTCTGTGTGGAGGGTTTTTGTCCAACAAGTAAAACTTCTGTTTCATCTGAATTTAATAGTAGAAAGTTGCTAGTCATCCAAGTTTTGATATCGACTATGCATTCTGTTAATTAAGTGAATTTATGAGTCGTGTTGGGCCTAGAAGAAATGTATAGCTGAGTATCATCAGTGTAACAATGAAAACTAACTCCACGTCTCTTAATAATTGCTCCCAGAGGTAGCATGTACAGGGTGAAAAGTAGGGTCCCAAGCACTGAGCCCTGCATTACTCCATATTGGACTTGTAATCAGTATGAGACCTTTTCACTCACAGCAAAAAACTGGAATCGGTCAGATAAATATGATTTAAACCATGCCAGTGCAGTTCCATTTATGCCAACATACTTTTTAAGCCTATTTAGTAGAATGCTGTGGTCAATATTGTCAAAGGCTGCACTAAGGTCGAGTAATACTAGAAGAGAGATGCAGCCACGATCGGCTAACAAAAGCAGATCATTAGTAACTCTGGGAGCAGTCTCTGTACTATGGTATGGCCTGAACCCTGACTGGAAATTCTCATAGATATCATTTCTTTCCAGGAAAGAGCATATCTGTGAAGACACCACCTTTTTCAGTATTTTTGAGATAAAAGGTAAATTTGAGATGGGTCTGTAGTTTACTAGTTCCCTGGGATCAAGTTGTGTTTTTTTAATAAGGGGTCTGATAACAGCCGGTTTGTAAGGTTTTGGGATATGTCTCAACACAAATGATGTATTAATAAAACTATGTAGAGGGTCTATAATTTCATGCAGCATCTCTTTCAGCAACCTGGTAGGTATAGGTTTAAGCATACATTGTTAATTTAGATGGTATGATTATTTTTGGCAGTTCATCCCTATCTATAGTAGAGAATGACTGGAGTTGCTCCATGGGTAGGTTATGATGCACCATCTGATTTGTTTGTGTTAAAGACAGTTGCATGTTAATGATTTTTTCTCTTGCAGTGTCTATTTTGTTATTAAAGAAATTCATAAAATCTGGTCTATTATGGTATTGGCAACTGTCAGAGGCAGATGACGCTTTATCTTTGGTTAATTTAGCCACTGTGTCAAATAGATATTTAGGGTTGTGTTTATTTTCTTCTAAAAGTAAGTATGCAGATCTGGAGCTTTTTAGGCCTTTCTGTCATTTGAAATATTTACCTTCCATGCTATCCGAATACCTCCAGTTTTGTTTGCTTTCAGTTGCAGTTTCTTTTTCCGGGCTGCTCTTAGAGTGTGGGTATGTACCATGGCGTTGGACTGCTGTCTCTAATCTTTTTTAACCATAGAGGTTTGACTTTGTCTAAGGTGTTAGAAAATAGGGAGTTTTCCGAGTCATCCATTATGTTAGGTAATGAAGACAGGCAGGCAGGTTTTTAATAAAAGAATCTTTAGTGGTAGAATTTATTGTTCTACTGTATTTATAGTGAGTAGGTGACTTTGCAGCCATAGGTAAATGTATTTTACAGGACACCAGATAATGATCTGAAATGTCTTCGCTCTGCTGCAGAATATTGATGTCATCAACATTAATACCATAAGACAGGATCAAATCTAAAGTATGATTACGACGATGAGTTGGTCCTGACACGTGTTGTGAGACACCAATAGTGTTCTAAATGTCTTTGAAAGCCAAACCCAATGTATCCTTTTCATTATCCACGTGGATGGTAAAATCACCAACAATTAAGACTTGATCGGTGGCTAGCACTACTTCTTATAAAAAGTCAGCAAATTCCTTGATAAAGTCTATGTGGTACCCTGGTGGCCCGTAGACAGTAGAAATGACAGTCTGCTTATTTACCCCAGATGAAGCTATATTAAGCACTATTAATTCAAAAGAGTTGTAACTAAAGTCAGATGTTTGGGTAGCCATTAAAGTATTTATATAAAGTGCAGCAACACCTCCCCCTTTGCCTGTTGGACGAGGCTCATGTTTATAACAGTAATTTTGGGGGATTGACTCATTTAATGTAATGCAATCATACCGTTTTAGCCATGTTTCTGTCAAGCAGAGCACATCTGGGTTTTGATCTGTTATCATTAATAAAAAGTGCTTTTGTAGAAAGAGTTCTAATATTCAGTCTGTATTATGTACCTTTTGTGTACCTCATGTGCAGGCCAAGTATGGTAACTTGTGTTTTGAATTTGTCCTCTGCATTAAATCCAGTTAGTGAACACACACATTGGATTAGTGAGCAGTAAACACACACACCAAGAGCAGTGCGCAGCCATTCACTGTGGCACCCGGAGGGCATTTGGGGGTAAGGGCACCTCAGTTGTTTCCTTCTGAAGCCCCAACCTTTGGGTTACAAGTCAGACTCTAACCATTAGGCCACAACTACCCAGATGAGTCTAAGTTTGCCTTGCTTGCTGCTAAATGTAAAAATAAATTGCTTTGCACTAAGAAGCATCATGCAATTTTTTTCCCCTTTGTTCCTGAGGTTCTTTCACAACGTATTCAGAAACTCGTAAATGTCTAACAAGCCAATGCAGATAACGTTTTCTTATTACAGTTTTTTCTGATTGCTTAAGCACATTTTTTGTAACTATTGGCTATTTTTGCAAAACTCTACACACAAATAAGAAAACCTTTCACCCAATTATCAAAACATTGTAGTTCTCTTGCAAAAGCAAACACAGCTAGATTAACTCTTCACACCTTCGTAAAAATTGTGTTTTCGTATCAAACAGTACACAAAAGCCATCATCTACTAAGCACACAATGCACCAACTGCACACTGATGGTATGAATACAAAACACATCTGGCTTTTGCTTTCTCTGTGTACAGATGTCAATTTGA
>JAZGTJ010019580.1:0-10828 GCA_036877575.1 Botia almorhae | reverse complement strand
GTCTCTCTGTTGGTTTTTACAAACCACTCTGGAGTCAGCGGCTGGGTGTCAGAACTTTCCGTAAATTCATCCGTCATGTTCTGAAATGTCAGGAGTCTGACCTCAAAGGGCCACACAGACGCCGCTGCACTGACGGGGACCGCGGGTGTACAGTTACTCTGAAAATACAGTTATCCTTACAGTGTCAGAGCAGCTCTTTGGTGACAGAGAAAAGCAAAAGGAGAAAAAGAGGGAGACAGAATCAGAAGTTGAACATATTTAACTTCAGTGGTTCTCAACACGTTTTGCTTCAGTACCCAAAAAATATATCTGACAAGTGGCCAACCAACATTGTGGTCTGCATGAACCCCGTTTAACCTCATTACCTTGAGTTTATAGTTTTTTAGGATCAATAAGAAGAACCATTTTTAAATAACCAATTAATGCCTCAGTTAAGAACCATCGCTCTGCGCTTCTAGCAACGCAAGTTTAGTTTCAGACTTTTAAGGTCCGTTTTCTCCTCATGGTGGAACAGCGGTGAAGCGTTGAGCACGCTAGTTAAAGTTAGCTAACTGTTGACGTGTTTATAGCTAGCTACCTGAATAAAAACGCATTGGGTGTTTTGGCATTTCTGGCTTATGAGGGCACGCAGGCAGAGTAACGGGTGTCTACACCTGTCTTGTTGACAGACAGCGAGAGCAGGACTGTTCTTGCGTGCGTAACTCCACATCCCCCCATACCAACACGATGACATAGTGTCTGAGTAGCTCGCGACTGCTGTCACAGAAACAGGAGCGGTTAGGTATGTAACTCGGGCCCGACAGACCACTTATTCATTTACATAGAGAGGACATTGCGTTACTCACACGCACACACATAAAACCTTTCATGTCAATGAAAGTTCATGGATATTAGCTGTCACAGCACCGATGAGGAGCAGAAGTGTAACCTAGACTCAGACTGTTGTTTGTTCTGCATACTACTGCTAATTTCCTGTACTATTAGTACTATTTCTGCAGCATGCAGTACATACTGTGCGCAGTATGCTACATTTCTGCATGCAATACCCAGATGATCTGTAGAATTTATGATCGCAAACATGAAATGGGTGAAATTGTTTTTGGGAAATGACATTTTTCATTTTGGGGTGCACTGTCTCTTAAATGTTTAGAAGTTCTGTGATGACTTTAATCTTTGTTTTCTTCTGTCCTTCTCATCTTCTCATGCACACAGAAGGATGAGGTCTATCTGAACTTGGTGATGGACTACGTTCCTGAGAACGTCTACAGAGTGGCTAGACATTACAGCAAAGCCAAGCAGAGCCTGCCTATGGTTTATGTGAAGGTAACTTCAGATAAACTCTCACATCAAGACCAGTTTAAACTAGGCGAGTTTCCATGCTGTTCCGGACTAGTTACTAGGTACTAGTTACTAGCTGGTGGAAAGGCACACCTTTGCATGTTGTTTACCAGCTCAACCTAGCACACAAGATGGTAAAGCTGTTTGTTCGTGGTAGTCTTGTTGGTTATGCTGAGTTAGAGGTTTCAGTAGTTCAGTTGTCTATGATGGAAGAAATCATTTAGCAGTTCCATATGCTGGTTCATGTTCTTTGTAGCTTGTACTTCTGATGTACTGAAGGCATTGTTTGCGTGTCTTTGTGTTCTCAGCTGTATATGTACCAGTTGTTCCGCAGCTTGGCGTACATTCACTCGTACGGGATCTGTCATCGGGACATCAAACCTCAGAACCTCCTGCTGGACCCGGAGACGGCCGTACTAAAGCTCTGTGACTTTGGCAGGTGAGAAGGGAAAAGTTCTGATGGAGCTGATACTATTTCACCACAGCGTTTACTTGTCGATGATATTAATTATATTGATTTATTTAGTCGTTGATAACATTACCGGAAGTGAATCTGGCAATTTTACGGCAATTTACTGGGATTCCTGTGTGAACGTTTTACTGATCAAATCCAACACTAGCTTTGATTAAACTAAGTTCTGTGTTTTCAGAGAGTATTTTTGTTCCTTTAATAAACAACTGAAGTTAGACAGCTCACACTGATAATGATTGTGACTGTTACTCCTCTGCAGATAATGTGTATTATACCACTTGAAGTTGGCTGTTCTGCTTTAAATTTGCCTTGGAGTAATTTGTGGTTATCTCTAATTCTCCCTCTCTCTGTGACTCCCGCAGTGCTAAGCAGCTGGTGCGTGGAGAGCCTAATGTTTCCTACATCTGCTCACGATACTACAGAGCCCCTGAGCTCATTTTCGGAGCCACTGACTATACTTCCAGCATAGGTGCAGTATTTTAATGCTGCCATCCATACGAAGTCAGATGGGATTTTGCGTCTTGATATCTCAGACTTTTAACCACTAGACTCGCAAGACATATGAAGAAAATTCGTGTTAATTCAAACGATAGAACACTGTGTTAGCAGCGCAAAGGTCATGGGATTCCCAGGGAGAAATATTGTCTTTGTTTCTCTGCAGATATTTGGTCAGCTGGTTGTGTTCTAGCGGAGCTGCTGCTTGGACAGCCGATATTTCCTGGTGACAGTGGCGTTGATCAGCTCGTTGAAATCATCAAGGTACGAGTGCCAGATTTTTCATAACTGATCTCCAGTTAAACGGGATCAAATGTGGACAGGAAAAGAGGATCGCCTCAACCCTCGTCAAACAGAAATCACATTGTGTGATTCTGTTTGAGATTCTTGAGGTTTTATTTGGCAGGAACAGGAAAAGGCCTCAACATATCTAGAAGACTTTACAGGCAGTGATACAGAATCAGAATAACGGTTGTGAATGTTCTCCAGGTGTTGGGCACTCCTACACGAGAACAGATCAGAGAGATGAACCCCAATTACACCGAGTTCAAGTTTCCACAGATTAAGGCACATCCCTGGACAAAGGTGAGTGTATATAATGTATAGTGTGTGTGTGTGTGTGTGTGTGTGTATATATTATATACACACACACACACAGTATATATAGACATATATCTTGTTGTTGTGTGGCAGGTCTTCCGGCCCCGGACCCCCCCGGAGGCGATCGCTCTGTGTTCTCGGTTGTTGGAGTACACCCCCACAGCCCGCTTCACCCCTCTGGAGGCGTGCGCTCACACCTTCTTCGACGAACTCCGTGAGGCGACCCTAAAGCTCCCGAATGGAAGAGAAAGACCTGTGCTGTTTAATTTCACTACACAGGGTTCGTTACTTACCGTTCCTGAAATACACTTCACCATGATCTCTTAATAATTAATTATAATTATTACAGATAATTCTGTCTCTGACGCTCTTTTAGATCGTTTGCTCGGAGGAACGTTTTATCCTGTCTGTACATGCAATAAACACAACAGACAGAAATAGCCTAACCAGCTTATTTTGTTAAAATGTGACTTGAAATTTCTTTAAAAGTTTCTTCACTTTAATCCAATGACATAATTTTTTATATGTGGCCCAATTCCTTTGGGGTCATTGCATGTGCATATATTTGTTGAAAATACAAAAATACATATTGGTAGTATTGATGTCATGTTTAATAATAGTTATTGCTCTCCATATTATGTACTACAGTGTCGTCTCTTTGATTTGTTCCTCAGAGTTGTCCGGTAACCCCGGGCTGACCTCCATTCTCATCCCTGCACATGCTCAGAATCAGGTGGAAAACTCCACCGCCTCGGCTGCCACAGGTTGATCTCGCTTTCTCCTAAACCCCGAGATGTATTCAACAAGTCTCACCACCTCTTATGTGACTCCATGTCTCTGTTGTGTTCCAGGTGCCAACAGTGGCGATCGTGGACCAAAAGCCAACGCTGCCTCTGCCGGCCCCAATCCTTCAACTTGAACCCCGCCCGCCTGCTGATAGGTCGATTACACGCTGCTGCTTATTAACCACGCCTACTCTTTGGAGTCAGGGGCGTGGCTAAAACAATGAAAGCTCATAGGATGGACACACCAATCAAACCTTCCCCTGGTCCTTCATCATTGTCGTTTTAATTATTGTTAGTTTTATTTATTTGCTTTAATGGACAGTAACGAGATAGTAGATCACTATATGTGGTGATGTTATATACTTATATATGATTATATATAATCATATATATAAATATATAGGCTCTTATATAAGCAGTTACACCTACACATGTGTCTGCCTTGACTTTTTTAAAGATGCTTTGACGCTGTAGCTGCTCTTTTATAAACCATACCAACATCTGCCCCTTTTTGGTGATGAACGCCCACCATTACCTGGCCTGCAGACCCAAAGACGGACCTGTTTCATATGACTAAAGAGCTGATACAGGTGTCACAGAACTTCAGCTAAGAAGTGGGATACATAAAAGCTGGTCTCTGATTGGCCCGAAACAAAGAACCAGTCCCAGAGTGGTTCAACGGCACAGACAGATCTCCAGGTATCGCGTGCATTCAGTAGGCTATGTGAAATATATGCTAATGACTTTTGCCTTTCCTTGAGTTTCGAGTGGATATGTTGTGTGCTTTAATTGTATGCAGCTGTGTGTACACACCTTTTTTGATGGAGTGACACCCCCTCCGTTTCCTCTCCTCCACCTGCTCGTCTTCCTCCCTACTTCCTGTTGTATAGTCACACTGTAACGTAACAATCTCTACAAATGTACCGTCAGCACACACATCATCTCGGATCCATTCCTGCGAGTGTGTGTGCGTGTGCGTGTGTGTGCATGCTGAACGTCTTCTGTGTATAATTACTGTATGCTGAAACTTGAACTGTTAATGAACTACAAAAAATGACACGAACGTGATAATCAAGAACTTGAAACCAGACACATGAACAGGTTATCCTCCTTCCTTATAGACGCTAGATGACTGTCCCCAAATCCCAGCTACAATGAAGATGTCCTAGTTTGTATTTCTTATCCTCCGTGTATTACATTTGAAACTTAGCAGGATGCAATGTGTCAGCCTTATATGAACTCACTAACACATCCTGTCTGTCAAAACAACACTTTAACTACAAGTAGACAGCAGGCGGTCTTGAGTTATGAGTTCTATCTCTAGAGCCCCTTTGCATCCTTGTATTGTCGTTTCTCATCATCGTTCACTTTAGCGCCCTCTAGTGTATGTGGAAGTGTGTACAACTGAGGCTGATGGCACTATTTTGCGAGCGGCTCACAGCAACTTGAGGCTGTTTCTAACAGACGCCTCGCAAACGTGCCGTCGAAAGAATATTTCCCTCGTTTTCATTGTTGTCAACTTATCTCTCCTCTGAGCCCTTGAAAAGGGTTTCTAGCATCTGTTAGAAAACTAAAGCGTCTTGTAGGAATATTGAATGTGACGTATGAACGTATTACTATCATACGTATAGTAAGTATTAAAACAATTCTTTGTTTAAATGATCTGTGCTTGATGACACTTTAATTTAAGCTATTGTTCAGGTCAAAGGTGACTTTTCCCTCTTCCTTTTTATACTTTTAACTTAAAGTGAGACTTTATGAACTTTTATTTGATGTTTTTGTATGTCTTTTAAACGACGCTCCATTTAGAATGTATATATTTACTGTGTTTTGATAATTTTATTTTTCATCATTTCAAACGAGAAGGGAATATAGCGTCATGTAACTACAGTATTCACCAGTTGGCCATCACTGTTTTTTGTTTGTTGTTTGAGCCCAATGCAGAGATAAAACAAACGTATCAGCACGTACGGAAAGTGATGTAGTCATGTAGCACGGTGTGTAAAAGCATTCGTCTTTATGTAGACCAGCGTCCCGCTGTGTCAGGAACAGTCGCTTCAGTTTTCCTCTGCACGGTTTAGTAGAGAGTTACATTTGAGAAGTTAAATAATAAAATAAAACCATATACAAAAGCATATGATTCAGAGCTGTCAACAGGCGTAAGAGTCAGCTTGACACTGAACAAGACACAAAACATCGCTGTTAGTTGAATGTCTATGACTTCTGTTTCATGCTGTTTTTGTTTGTTTGTTTTCCTCTGTTGGGGGTATGCTAAACGTCTCGTACATACTCTGTGTGCATTCAGTGTGTTCTGGTTCACTGAAGTAGTCGTCAGATGCCGCATTAAATAAACAGTAGTTTAGCCTTCACACAATCAACACTTTGCTTACTGTTTTTCATTGCTAAAAGATTACTGTGTTTTTATTGCTGTGTCTTTTGAGAGATGGGGAGATCAAAGGACAAAAATTGGTCTGTCTTAAATCAAAATGTTCTCTTGCATTAGATATGAAGTGACGCCAGAGTACAAATGTTGCAAAGAAACGAGTATTGTTAACGTTGCTTATTAGAGTGATATTAAAGTGTTACATCAGACATTAACATATTGTATCATATTTGTGAATGAAGGTTTTGTGCTTTTCACAAGGAGTGAAACAAATGTAGCCGAGACAAATGTAACAAATCTGAACTGCAACAAAACAATAATGGCCCCAATGTTAAAATCATGAGTTCTTTTACAGCAACAAAATAGAAACCGTGTATATTCTAATACAACACAACGACTACAATTTAAGTAAGTAAAATGTGGTTAATGTTGTTTGAGCTGTTTTATTCCTGCGACATAAAAGCTTGTGAACAACAGTCAACAAACAAAATTGCCCTGTAAAAATTGCCTATTTTTACATCTAAACCGAGTCTGATAATTATGATAATCTAGGAAATTGTGATTAGTCTAATAATATGGCTTGAATTGAATGTTTGTTTACAGTTCTTCTTTTGCATGTCTTAAAGCATCTTTATACCAACTTTAAAAGTAAAGTGACAGATAAAAGAAACAACTGAAGTATTGAAGAGGTTTCGTCAGATTTCACTGTGCTGATGTGTTTATACTCACATATTTAGCAAACAGATAAATGTTACAACAATATGACAGTATTGAACAGCCTCCCACAGACCTTGAATCTCAAAAATTGTCGCCGTCTGCTTGTGTCCGTCTACAGAGTGAGAACGTCTGCGTTGTTGGTAAGGCTGATATTCACTTTTCTTTAAGTATTCTGACAGATGTGAGCTAATGTTTTGCTTTATGCTATCGTTTTTCACGATTCTACACTTACCTGATACATTTCAGTACAGAACCTACACATTTCTAAGGCCGTATGTATTCCACAGGTCCTGTGGGCGATTTTAAACCTTAACAGAGAAATGAAGTTGTATTTCACTGTTTGTCTACTGATGGTTTTCACCCATGGTAAGCCTGAATGACATTTAAGTACTTTTAAATCTGGGTCAACCCTTATTTCCTGTCATTTATAGAGTTGCTCTCTTCTCCAGACCTCTCGCGCTCTTCTTTCCCGGCACTGGCTTTGCAATGTAACCTGTGTATTTCCGGGGGGATAGCAGACAGATGCACACCATCGGTTCAGACCTGCGCTCCGTACATGAAGGTCTGCGGAAACGCCAAGTTCAACACCGGTTCATTGTGTGAGTTCAGAGCCCTTCACCTCGGAAAATTCAGAATCATTCGGATCGTTACGTTTCTTAGTGACACGATCATTCTGATTGTTAGAGGGAAACATGATCGAACAAACAGATACAATAAATCTTTTTGCAGCTTCTCCCTCGTTTCGTTCCTGCATGCGGGTGTCGTCCTGCTGGAATTTCATGTACATGGCAAACGTCTCGGCTGTGTGCTGCAGGACCGACCTCTGCAACTGACCAGCACACTCGATGACGTCACGGCCGGTCAACACTGATTTGTAATTTTGAGCAAATTTAATTTTTGATATTCAAATCCACACCAAGGTTTTGCAGTTAAATGTACACTCTTGAGAGTAAAGGGATACTTTAGTCCAAAATTAAATGCCTGTCCTCACGTCAGTCTAAACAAGAGGATCAGTTTTAGTATGTGCTCTGTTTTCCATACAATATAAAGTGTATGGACTAAAGCTGACGTTTCGCCCAGCGTGGGCTTTGGTGCGCTACGTCAGAAAGAACGTCATACGGGTTTAAGACAACATGACGGTGAGTAAATGACAGAATTTTCATTTTTGAGTAAACCATGTAAGCCTGAATTAAACTGCATAACCTTGGTGGAGACAAATGACTACAATAAGGTTCCATGTGTTTCCATTGGTTACCAAACATGAACTAACCATTAACAATACTTATACAGCATTTATTCATCTTAGTAAATGTTTAAATTAACATTAGCCAATACATTTTGTAGATCAGAACTAACTGTATCTGTTAACATTAGCTAATACAGAGATAAACTAACATGAACAAGCAATGAACAGTAATAAACAAATATAAAAATATTTTTTGTTCGTTGTTAGCTAATGCATTAAGTAATGTTAAGAATTGGAACCCTATTGTAAAGTCTTACGTAAAATAAAATTAAATCAAACATTTATCAATCAGTCAAAACATAAATCACCATATAGCCGAATGATTACTTTGTACTATTGCACAAGACGAATGTAACAATTAATTAATTGTAATAAAAAAACACTGCAGCGCTAAAGCTAAAACTCTGTTAATGTGCATATAAAGCAATAAAATAAACAGATTCTGGTAAACATGTCTGTCACGCGCCTGGGTTTCTTACATACATCAATTACAAACAGTCAACAAACCTGTAAAAGTGACGTCACTCTTTCGAAGAAGTAAAAAATGAGCAGCGATCCTCTGTCGAGAACAACGAATCTCCAGAGGAAGATTTCCTGACGTGCTTCCTTGTCATTTCGATGCTTTTAATGTATCATCACCAGATGTTCCACAGTGACCGTTTTCAGACGCAGTAACCCTAGAACAGTACTGTGATACACTTTAAACAAATGTTAATTATATTTACATGTATTATTGTTGTTGTTGTTCTTACTTATCATTAACTACTATAACAATTATTACAATGTATATATTCATCAAATGTATTTATGAAACATCGAAAGACCAAATGAATAAATGAAAACACAAATTAACAGAGACTGATAGCTGCCGCGGTTCTGAAAGGCCTGTCAGATAAGCATCGACGACGCCATCTATTGGATAGAAAAAGAGTTTGTCCAAATGTTTGCTCCTCGTTTCCTTCTTAAACGTCAATAACACCTTATTATTTCCATCAATTAAACTGATTTAAATGAGCCAAAGGGGATTTATCTCAGGCATATAAAAAAAAAACAATCGCCATGAGATTTTCTAACGCCGAGGAGACCCTCTCCCACCAAAATAGTATTTATAATAATTATACATTTTCTGACTGGAAAAATGTATAACGTATGCTTATATATATGTCTCTCTAATTTGTGTTTTAATGACAAATGTATGATATTAAACACATTTGTGTGGTTTAGGCTCTTTCACGGCTTCGCGGGATGTTTCAGCGCTCTACTCACTGAAGTGTGTTTTCGTAACAATTTCCTTCAAATTTTTATCTTATTATCCGTTTACCTGTTATTGTTAAAATGTATTTACCCTTTTGCAGTCTTATTTCTAATTTATGCGTGAATGTACCATTTTGCTGTAAATTTACATTTGTTGTATTCTGGTATAATTTGTGCACAATATTTTTCTTAATCCACTCTTAATAAGTCCTTATACCAAAATATAGACACTTATAATTACTTATACAGCATCCTAACATTATGGAGAGTAATAATGAGGCATAATTACGTAAAGAAATCTACGACCCATCGCTGGAAGGTCTGTTATGCGTCGCAGTTTCCTAATGTTTTTTTTTAATTGCAATACATTTGGTGGACAAAGAAAAAACGAAAATAAAAACGTTTACGTTTAGGAAAGAATACTTTTTTTATTTTTTGACTAATAAATATTTGGTCTGTCAAGGCACTTCCAACATAAGGCCGATAAGTACTTCGTCGTGTGACGGATAAGCTCGGTTTTGAAAAGATCTTAAAAACAAAGTCAGACATTTAGCTGCTCTACAAGAGCACGCCAACACACAACAACAAAGATTAAAACGCTAAAATATGCAGGAATTTACAGGGATGATTCAGGTTTACCGCCTTGATCATTACTAAATGTAACCGATCAAAAACTTCCCATTAAAGTGTTTATGTTACACAGACCTACTAGTATATAACTAATACTAACAATAACTTTGTAAGCTGTTACTCAAAGTACTAACATACATTGATCGTTAGTATTACTTATCACTTAGTCGCGTAATTTCACAGTAACATAAACACTGCAATATAACGTGTGACCTTACAGGGCTATTATACAATAACGTGTCCCTCGATTGACGTTATATATTTTTGCATAATTCCTGCATGGTGGAGATCATTTTAAGTCTCTAAAAATCATTCCGAGTTTGGGAAAAAGCGTCAGGTAAAAGTTTTTTTAAGACAAATAATACATTCCATAAGACACGGGTCCGGTAAACACTCCTGGCATCGGTACGGGCCGCGGGAAAGTGGCTGGAGGTCCATAGAGAGAGGATGGAGATCCTAGAGGGAAAGGCAGCGCGAACGGCGCCAGGATCGGTTTGGAGGCGCATTTGAACTTTTCCAGCTCGGCCTCCTGGAGTCTCTTGGCCTTCGCCCTCCGGTTCTGGAACCAGATCTTGACCTGAGTCTCGGTGAGGTTGAGGGAGTTGGAGAACTCGGCCCGTTCGGCGATGGAGAGGTACTGTTTCTGTCTGAACTTGCGCTCCAGCGAGAGGAGCTGGGAGGTGCTGAAGGGTGTGCGGGGCTTTCTGTTCGTCTTGTGCTTGCGTAAGGTGCACGGTGTTGGGCTCGGGTGACCTAGAAAACACGAGAGGGGAAAAATAGTAAAATTACAAAGACAAAATAATGTTCATCCATGCCCGCTTCTACTTTTTATTTTCTCTCTCTCTCTCTCTCTCTCTCTCTCTCTCTCTTTCTTTCTTACATAAAAACTACTTAAACCTTTGAAGCTT
>JAZGTJ010019579.1:0-10828 GCA_036877575.1 Botia almorhae | reverse complement strand
CGTCAAATATGAAATAATTAACCAGTTTCCTCAGGAAATTAAAAATGTACATGAAAACACTGATGAATGAGTGTCTGGAAAATACAATCGCTTGTTGCCACAAGACATAAGGAATCAAACGGAATATTTAAGGAATGACTTGCAAACTTGGAAATGGCCGGGCGGCCAGCGGAATGATGCGGTGGCTAAGCCTAAAAGGAGGGATCGATACAGATTGCCTTGGTCATCTGGGCATCCAGCCCACAGTAATTCGGGTGCTGTCAGGGTGTAATTAAAAAATGAGGCACGGGGACCGTGCACTGTATTAGGGAATACAGTTAGACACTTTGTAAGCTTTTACTCATGTTACGAATAGGAAAAGATTTGATGTTGCCCAATAAAAAAAATAAACCTCACAATACAAGGAATCTCTTGCTCATTTTCCATCGAGTTGACTATTTATTTGACTTATTTTTCTTTAACCCGACTCTTCCCTTAAACTTTTATTCCCCTTTTTGCATGAGGTCATGACAAATTCAGCTAGCAGTGAGGGACAGTATACAATGTACTGCCGTAACTATTTGACTCTGGCTAATGTGAGCGTCTTCTTTTTGGCTAAGCACAGGCAGCGAGACCTAACATATTGTGACCGTTATAAGATCATGTTTATACTGCTCTCAAGCTTTGTGAACAGCAGGTAAAACTGTAATGTTCACTGATGGCTAAGTGCTGCAAAAAAATAAGAGTTTTAAAAAAACAATGAACTTTGTCCACCCACTTAATAGAAGCTGTATCTGTCGTCCATGACAACAAACCTAAAAGCTCACGTTTCATTCTATGACTGATTCTATGTCTGATTCTATGTCTGATTCTATGTCTGATTCTATGACAGCAGATAGTTTAACAGCAGAAGCTCCCATAACAGTGAAAATATTGTTTGTATTATTGACTAAGTCCGAAAATCCTCTTCGTAATATCACATTTACTTTTATAAATAAGGTTTTCTTAACTTGAGGGGTTTGTTGGGCACTGGTCTTGCCCCCTTCAATCTTTTAGGATTTGATAAAGCAGTTCCCTCTATCCTATTTCCTGACCACAACTGTTGTTCAGACACAGGGCGGTATAGCCCGAAATGACCTTTCTGCTAACGTTATTTGCCTGTGAGTTATTTTACATCGCCAGTGTGGCCTGGGAAGACATTCCTCTCTCTGACAGTCTGGAGACCGTACGACTCCATTACTGATTTTTAGGAAATGACAAATAAACTACAGGGTTGTTCTTGGTTCTACCATTAAGCCTATTACAAGCATTGTGATTTATTGAGGGGACAAGTGATTCACAATTCAACACTCGGCACCGCTCAACAAACATGAAATACTTTGACATAACACAGGTCAAGTGTCAAACGAGTGTGACATTTTATGAGCACGCCACGTAACTCGCGTTTGAAGTACATTAAACGCAGACCTATTCAGTCATTACTGCGACTAAGGATTACGGTGCGATTCTGACAGATATTTTCCAGCATTCAATATAGAAAAGTAATTGCAGCATATAAACATGGGTCTTTATTAAGATTTAAGGCTCTGTCGAGGAAACTGTACCTCTGAAGTTTATGTGGCTCGGAACAGGGAGCTAGGGGGTGCTGGACTCCTTTAAATATGGCCGAGCTGTGGCTTGTCAGAGAGGGTGTTTTAAGAGGACGTGCACACAGCACAGAATGGAATTTGCTGTTTATAAAAATGGAGTAATCCTGCCTGGCATGTTTTTGTTGACCTATTTAACCACCAGAACAGAGAAATATATTACGCTCTTCCTCTTTTTTTTGTAAACACTCCCCATAAAGGTTGTCAGCGCTTAGTTTGTTGATGGCAGCCTGATTTGGGAAGCAAAACTCCCTGTTTCTTGACACGTGCCAGATCTGTGGAGGATGGGCCCGGTTCCATCAGGAGCTTCATACTTTTGCTACTTTACAGTACCTTACATTACAGTACTGTACAGTAATTGACATGTAAATGTGCCTTTAGGTAAACACAGAGCTCTCACAGATTTAAGGTAACGTCAGCAACATTTGTCTTCAAACTTGTTTCCGTCCTTTTTTAAAAATAGTTTTAGCAAAATAGAAATATTATGCATTTCTGTTGTTTTTATAAAGGTAATTGTAACTAACTTTTATATATTTTTTTAATTACAACTTTTTGCATTTTTTTTAGACATAATTTTTTTAATGAATGTCTTACCAAGTAGGTATTTGATGTTTTCAGAAGATTTTGGCAGATTTACCTACAGTTCCTAAAATAAATTTAAATAAACGGATAAACTCGCATGAAAAGTTGTATGTTTATGCCTGCTCTATTGGAATCATTCTTCTTTTGGAAGTTTTAGTTGGAACACTAGAAAAAGAACTAAAAAGTTCTAGTCCCTCCTTAGTCTAAAATTAAGATTATTTACAGTCTGTAAGTAACATGCACAATATAAAACAATTAATATCTTAGCATACCACTAGGATTTCTTAGAAAAATGGCACAATTTTGAGAAGACACAGATGTTGCTAGTTCCCTACGCCAAAGTTATGGAGTGACTACACCTGGCCAATACATCACCTCGCGGTTGGGGTGCGCTACACATATGAAAAGTTTAACTCTTAAACTTACCTGCACGTGTCTGGCTCCTCCTGACTCTCATCCAATGAAATGTCTCTCCGCTTTGCGGTGTCTCAGTCGAAGGTGTTTAGAGTCTCGAGTCTGATATTGTCCTTCTCTGCGAGCTGATGTATTAGGCCATCGTGTATGTGGACATCGACGTGCGTGTTGACTGGGCCACAGTGCGCACCGGAGAAAGTTCTTCAAGTGTCTGAGGAAGGCGAGAACCGCGTTCTGGAAAGACCCTTTGGAAGGAGGGGGCTTGGGGTCGGTTAGGGTGCACTGGTCTATAGAAAACTTGATTATGGGTGAGGGGGGGTCTGGTCGAGTTTGTATGGCCAAGGTTTTTACAGGGCTTTGAATACGCTGCTGTGGCCGTGGCACTGAGGCGCGTAAAATGATAATCCGTCTCAGCGTGGCCATGTACCCCATCTTTGGTTCCAAAGTCAATAGTAACTCCATAGTCCTGATGCAGGCGTATAACTCCAACAGCATGAATGACGTTAACGCAAAGCGACGTTCTGTCCCCGCCGCTCATGAATTCTTCATAATTTATAACTGCATCATATGTTTTTCAAATGGTCGCTTGGGACGCAAAGGTAAAGAAACTTCATCCACAGACGGCCACTCAGACACCACACAACGAGCGCGTGAGGACAGAGGCACCGATCTAGACAGCTACATGCCTTGTAGAAACATTCAATCGGTGATGGATGGGGATGACGTGCCCTCTAACTCTTGGCCAATAGCCGGACATCTCCCTCATCTGAGTGCGCGCTAATTTACCCAAGCAAGCAAGTTTAGGCTACTTATTTGACCTGCTAATAAGGTCTCGTGTAGTGTGTGTGTGTTTGAGTGTGTGCGAAGGGGGGGTCAATGACATAGTCGTACTGGATAATAGTGTTAATTGTATTGTTACTTTTTTTCTAGATGATTTTCAGTCGAAAAAAATCCTGGAAAAATATAAATATGCATAGGAAATTAATACATTTTCGCTTTCCATTCGATTGTAGTGTTGTGTTTTAGATTAAACCGCGCTGGAATTAAGTTTAACACAAATATTTGTTCTCTTAACAGGCTGGGCCGATTTTTCTCCTCAAATTGCGCTGTTTTTTGGAAGGCCTAACCATATACGAGTTTCAAATATAGCACGCGCAGAAAATCGATGGAGATTTTTTTTAGTCGGTGGTATCCTTAGTTCACTCGAAATGAATTATAATCTTAGGGAATAAGGTTCTAAAACAACGTCAGCTGTAAATGGGAAACCCATTGATCTTGTGGTTTACACCTAATGAAACATTTGGCAGTTGTAAGTTTCTTTAAAACTTTAAAACGACGCGAGAGTGTGATTAGTTCTCTTAACGTTGTATTTATACTATTAGGTAACCCATGTTAGCGCACGCAATTTTTTCGTCTTTCGTCTTCATTTATATGCCCATCGGTGTATCTGAGCAGCAGACAAAGTTTCACCCTCGGTACATACTTGGGACTAAACTTAAGATCTGTTTGGAATTGTGGGTCAAAGGGAATCTAACGTAACAGTAGATGTTAAAAGGGAATCATAAGGTCATTGTATGAGAAGATCTCTGAGGGATTATCTGTGCTCTACACAGCTGTCTTGGCAGGGTCATTCGTCGGTCAAATGGTAATCAGCAGCTGCCCGCCCTGCCATAATGAACTGCTTTATATGAAAAGCTTGGTGGTGGCCGATTTTTATTTCAATATTTTTTTCTCCAGGTCGATAATATGATTAAATAACTGAATTCGTTAAATAGGGCTGCTTCGTAAAACAAAATATCCAGCAGGCCTATTTACGCGCCCATTCCCGTTATTTAGTTCTTTGCACTGCAAACATATTTTGCCAAATAAACTTAAACCATACGCTAAAAACTAAATAAACTGCTTATATTCAGTCAGAAATATTAAGAAATAGCTCCTTAGGGTAGCAACTGTACATTTTCAGTTTCTGTCGTTTTAACGCCGTTCTGTCTTGTGTTTGTGATGAATTTGTTTTTTAATCCTCGCTGATGTTTTTCTATAAATGTGTTATTAGTTTTTTATAGGGTGAAATTACAAATAATTTCACTAAAGTCACAGATATAATCTGAGACGCTCCTTTTGTATTTGAAAGTGGTTAAACTGGTTCGGTGGTGACGGGCTTGGCTTTTATCTTTAGTCACTCAAATTATGTATACGTTGTTATCGGGTCAATTAAAGATATTGAGTCACAGCACTGGTTTAAATTGGGTAACTGAAATAGACGTGTGACCGCTGTCGCTCATCCTAACCACTGTAAGCATTTAGAGACATTTATATGTAATAATAATAATAATCTGGCAGACACGTCACAACGTGACGCAGTGACGTTACTCGGCACGTGTTAATGTTGATTTGTACGGGAACGTCTTTGACCGCTGCGCCATTCTCGATACTTTCCGGTGTGTCGCGCGAGCGTGTTAAATTAAAAGTTTATTTTTCTAGCACGCAACAATTGTACCATGGCAACACGGTACAAGTAAAACTAACATAAAAATATTATAAATACACTATTATATTGTATTATTGTAATGTGTATTATAGTTCGGATGCGTTTTGTTCAGTTCATAGCTTTCGACACTGTTGTTCGACTATTGTTTTTATTTACGGTATTTTGCCGCAGCACTTACAATAAATGTGACTCTTCTTAAACGCTGTGTAAACAGGCGATCTGTGTGAAAGGTCTCTTACCATGCAACTCATTTTTGTCAGTAGCTTATTCTCTGTTGCAGTCTACAACCTTTGCTTATTGAGTTTGATCTTATAACATGATTGAGCCACTGAAGGTGAAACCAAGCCTGTCACACCTGAACCAGTATAACCACTTGTAAATACAAGAGAAAGTGTCTCTAAGATTATATCTGTGGTGCTCTTTGACTTAAGTTAAACTTTTTGGAACTTCTATGTGGTTAATATGTGGTCATATTAACGACGTACTTTTGTTGTACGCAAAGTTACAACATTCATCACCGCATTTGAACTTTTACATACAGCCACCTGTAAAAATTTCCATCGGAACTACACAGGAGCAATTCCACTTATATGACCAATAAAGAGCTTTACTGGGGCTCTTCAGTGATTAAAAAACAATCTCAAATACTCATCAATGTAGAACGGTGCGCTCACAACCCCAGAGATCTGGTCCCAGCTGGAGGAATAAATGGAATCTACAGGCAGCAATGCACAAAATGACAGAGTGCAATATATCCCTTCCCTCTGTACATTTGCATGGTACACTTATCCATCTTCATGTCAGCTGTGGGGTTAGCCAGGGTTCACGCGCTAGCTTGTTTCTCTCCTCTCCGCTCAATAAATAAATCTCTGCTGCTCTCTGTTTACGGGCTGAATATAAATTTGTTTGCAGTCGATCGCGGGCCTGTGTGAAGGCATTAGAAATTGTATTTCTGTAATGGGTTTCAGCATGAGGAGGTTGCAGGGTGGGGTGGTGGGGGGTGGCTAGTGGGGGGGGGGGTAGGAGTTGCTGAAGTGTTTGGCTGCAGGGTATATAAAAAAAAAACAGGTGTGTACTGCCTGCTTCACCTCAATAACATTATACACACTTTTATTGGCCAGATAAGATAAATAGGCCCTAGGCTGAATTTACAATGGATTTAAACGGCATTTTAATGTTATTTACTTTCATTTTATAAAGATCAGATATTAGGGGTTTATTAGATTCTCCTTGTGCCATATGTTTGATTAGTACAAACCTCGATAGGCAACGTGTGTTTTCCGCAGACGTTGACCTCAGTTAAACAGCTCGAGGTAAACGAGTTATTGCAAGCTGCCGTCCGTAGTACTAAACAGCCTGCGTTCGTGCCAGGACAGATGACAGGGAAATAGTCTTGGCTCACGTTCAGAAAAAGTTGAAAGAATATGCATTTATTTCCCTTATTGACTCGAAAGAGACCAAGTAATACCGGCTTGCCACATCTCGGCTATTTCTAGCCACATCCTGTCAGATGCTAACAGAATGTTGGCAGCGTTAGGGAAATAAACCATGTGCCCCTCGGTCCAAGTACAGTTCTCACCTCTGGAGCAAATGACAGTGACCAGTATGTAAGTCTCTCTCTGTGAACTAATTACATGCATGTTCACCTCTCTGTCTCTTACCCCAGAACTGCAGGGGACATTGAGTTTCATTATGATCTGTATGTCTCACTCCTCTCGAAGGGGAATCTTACGGATAACCTGATCTCTTGTTGGAGATCCTGCTGTCGAGCTGGGGGATCGTGGCCATGATGTTATCATTGGCTGATTTTGACCTCTGACCCCTGTGACAGGGCTCTGAAATGATGTAGCTGGTGAGGATTCGTGTCCCTGATTTAACCCTAAAGGTCCGTCCGGCCTAATTATTTCTCATCTTTGAGCCATGAAAATGCCAGGAGTGAGACTGTGTTGACAGATGACTGTCACTGCTGGCAGAAAGGTCATTCCTGTTAATGCAGTGCGGGCCTGTCTCAGATGATTGGTTAAGGGCTGGTAATCTATGCATTTGCGTACATCTCTTACTTTATCACTGGGGAACACACCTTGCAGCCAAAGAGGAGCTTTGGGGAACAGCATCCATATGTAGAACGAGAGGTAGAGGTAGATAGAGGTGAAATGAAGGGACAGGGAACCACAAAAAGAGAGTAGATTAGTCTAAACTCACTGGGTACATTTAGCTTGCCTGAAGCATTTAGCTTGCCTGAAAAAAGTTCAAATGCTAAGGTGTTCGTTCTGTGAGATTTTTCTTGTTCGATCACATCTAAAATTCTTGCTCTAGACTTGATGCTTTTATGCTTTTATCCATTCAGGAAAAGAAATTTCGGCTTCTTTCATTCCATTGTATAATTTTAGCTTGAGAGAGTGAGCGAGACAGATAAATAGAGTGAGATGATGAAGCCATTGATAATGTCAGCAGCAATAACGGATGGATCATTGTGCTGACGAGGCGATTGTTTAAACCTGTAGTGGGGAACTGTACTTGAGCTAAGCGAGATGACTGCTATAAGAGAGCTCGGTGACTGCATACGCTTCATTAAAGATATTTTGGCAGTCTTTATATTTCATCATTTGTCTGTCTTCCACAATTTCGTTGTGTTCTCTAATGAACTGCTTACTTTATTATCTTTGCCAAAGCCATACTCCCTTGAGGAACAGACAACAATATGTAGCGTTGCCACTTGTGAGAAAATGGTTGTTTTCTTAGAACAGAGCCGAGTACATAGTGACCAGGTGTGCAGTGATCGGATGCATCGCTGATTCTTACAGTCACACAGAGATCCCAGCAGGCATGTGCAGAAACGGCTCTGTTCCGTGGCCCAACTATGTACTTCACTTGGCGTCGTATGTGTCTGTAAAAAATATGAATGCTTCCGGTCCTCACTTCCTACTTGAGCCCAGCAGGCAACAGCCCAAACAAAGTGACAATAAACCATCTGTCATACCAGCACAGGCTGCTGTATTCTCTCCAAAGCCTACAGAGTTCCTTACTGGGGGACATTAGCAGGGTTAACAGTCGGTGGGTACATCGCCATATGCCTCCTCTTCTCTTTTCCAACGCTTGTTTCAAATCCAAGAGGGAAGAGCTTGCTGCTTCTCCGCGATGTTGTTATGGATAGTGATGCTTTATGGTCCAGAGTGTTTCAGACCTGTTACGGAGAACCACTTTTATTTAAATCATCCGCGTCAGGTGTTGATTATGTGGGAAACGTGTGATTTTGATTAATCCCGAACCTGGCGATGTGTGTTATGGTAATTGTTTTGTAGGAACATCATCTGCTTTTTCTATTTAATGTCACCAATCACCTTTAGCTAGAGCCTATTTAAAAAGCCATTGATCTTTATAATGCGGTGCTTTTAATATGACAGTAACAGTTGTACGTGATGCAGGGAGTCAAATTGTTCAGATGGATGAGGGCTTGCAGGTGAATTATAATCCATCTAGCTGAGTGATGCTAGCGCTGTGTTCCATACCAGCAGGCCGACAAATAAATAAAACCCACAAAGGTGACACCAGGAATTGATACTTAACAATCCCTCTAAGCAACCAGCACTAGGGTTTGACTGAGAGGAGAGAGGAACTTCCCTGGAGAGAGACTGAGAGAGACACACAATGAGAGAGAGAGAGAAATGACTGAACTGGGTGGGTTAATAGAAAAGAATGGATCGGATTTGCCAAAGGTCACACATATGGAGTCAGCACCTTGTTTATGATTAGAAGAGGTCCGAGCACAGCCTGTGTTTCTGCCGTCTAATAAAATGCCTGAAATTACTATTGATTAATGCTTGAAATGATAACAGTGAATCTGCTGTGCAGTGATTACCTGTGTAAGCATAAGGTCTGCTGCTTTTAAATGCTTAATGAGAGTCTGTATGGAGAAGTGTGGTCACAGAGGCCGATCCCCTCCTTTTAATTGCTACAAGGACCTATATTTCATTATAATATATAATGTTGTATCTTCTAATTTCTAAAATTGTAGTCGGCCATGAGATATGTGAAGACAAATTGTGAATTTTAATGGCCGGTGGACCATCTCTTATGCAAATTGACTGTAGAATTAATTGATTCGATCCAATTTCCAGATCCTTAACTAGATTGTGGGATTACTAACTAAATCTGGAATGTGATGTATGCACGGTGTCCTGCGGGTCATGTGATGTGCACCTTAACTGGCCGCTACACCGCTTCTCCAATAATCCCAGTATAAACGTATGTGGAGAGTGATCTCATTCTGTGGGCTGTATTGGGAAGTGATGGGAGTGTGTTAGTGGAGTCAGTCTAGCTTAGTCCTTTGAATCAATATTGGGTTCTATTGGAAAAAATTAGGTATTTGGAAGTACAGACTTTTAGATGAAAAGAAATAAGATATGCATGAAAAGAAACCATTAACTAGTTAGACTGCTAGTTTAGTGTTATTTGTCGATATCTGTACATCATGTGGGTGTGTGTGTGTGTGTACAGTATGTGGGTGGGTGTGTGTATGTAGAGTATGTGTGTGTGTGTGTGTGTGTATGTACAGAATGTGGGTGTATATGTGCAGTATGTGGATGTGTGTATATGTGCAGTATGTGGATGTGTGTGTGTGTGTGTATGTATAGTGTGTGTATGTATAGTGTGTGTGTTTGTGTATGTATGTATGTACAGAATGTGGGTGTATATGTACAGTATGTTGATGTGTGTGTGTGTGTGTGTGTATGTTTAGTATGTGTATGTAAAGCTTGTAAATGATGTGTGGTTGGAGAGCCTTTCTTCATGTGTGCATGCGTGTGTCCACTCTAGTTTTCATCACGCAGTGTCACACAATGACATCACCGAACCTTCAGCGTTTTGTAATATTTCCTGATGAAACCCAGATGTGCATGCGTGGCTCAAGCGCACACAAGCAAAAGCAGAAGAGCTTTCCATTCTGTATGCAGTAATGTGATCTGATTACAGTATTGAAATTAAAGCAGCAGTATCATCGGAAGAAACCGGTGACTGTTAGACCTCCCAAAATGTTGTGGAGAAATGCATCAATGGATTAACTGTCATTCTGCTCGCCAATATGTATTTCATGATAAAGGGCCTGTTTCGGATCAACGTAGCCGTGTAGTGCCATGTTTTTGCGCTGTGCACCCCGTGTGGTTTTAAATGCCTAAAAATAGGTCATTTTATTGTGTGAGTGGCCATTGCAAGTGCTCTCATCCCCTGCGCTCTTTCGCCAGGGGTCGTGTAATGCACCTTAATGTGCTCATAAATCACGGCCGGTCAGCCTGTACACACAAGAATGTAAAGAATCCAGCGCAGACTTGCTCTCTCTCTCTTTTTCTCTCTTCAAGTGAGTCCAGTAAATCTCTGTTCCTGAACACTCAAATTGAAGTTTCTTAGTGGCTAATTTTCTACAAATTAATTACCGCACAAAATGAAGGTGGACCTGTTGTGCCGTTCTTTTACTCCAGACCCAAACGGATACAGCTTTTGTCTGAATTAGAATCTGATTCTTTTAGTTTAGAAGCAGAATTCCCACCTAGGGCTACATCAAGGGGTCGAAGGTCAGCTGGTTAGCATGGCCAAGAGCTGGGTAAATGCTGTAACTGCTAATCTGTTTCCAAAAAGCTTTTCAGCGTTTTTAGTTCAAAGTAATTCCATTTTTATTGTCTCTACGTTGATGACTTTATAGTAGCAGTGTATTCTGACAAAATAT
>JAZGTJ010019578.1:0-10828 GCA_036877575.1 Botia almorhae | reverse complement strand
ATTACATGTGTAGTAAAGCATCATTGTACCCTCCAGCACAAGCCTCAATGTAACATGCCCAGCTGCTGCTTTGTGTGAGAGACAGAGATCTGGTAACCAGAGAACAGCATCTGTTTAGTCATGTGCTTTTGCTGTTTTCAATCATATGTTCCTGAATTGGAAGATGAGATGACATCATTAAAGCTCATTTAATACCTAATCACTCACCACACCCGAAAGATCTGTTGTATTGTGTTGATCAGTAGTTGAATGATTCGCCTAGTGCAGTGTGTGCACAGTCTGATGCCCTGTGCTTTCTGTGCAGGCTAGTTTAATGTATGAAGGATTGATCTGTTTATTGACAGAATTCATTTCTCCCTACAGCAAATCATGCGCACAGCCAACAAATATAACCTCGGGCTGGACCTCAGGACAGCGGCCTATGTCAACGCCATCGAAAAAGTCTTCAAAGTGTACCACGAGGCAGGCCTTACCTTCACATAGACCATTGTATTAGTCACCTTGTCTTTGTGTGTGTCTGGGTATATTATTCTGTGCAGACCCAAGATCACTTATTAACCTCTTAGCTCCTTAAGTTTACATTTTGTGTCATATGTCAAAATATATGTCATATCATTTATGCATGTGGTTACCAGTATGCATCTTCCACAGTTTCCAGTCTTATCCAGTGCATCATCCTTTCAAATATTCACAGCTCTGACAAAAACCTTAAAGCTGAAGTCCCTATAATTCATGCAACTCTCTTTGCACAGCACAAATGTTCATCTAGAAAAATCCACTCTGCCTTATTTTAAAGCTACCTTGTAAGGTTTTCTTCAGGTCTGGTATCTGGTATAAGTGATAGTCACCCAAAAATGAAATGTTTTCCAGCATGTACTCACCCTCATGTCATTTTACACCTGTATGACTTTTGCTTGTGAGGAACACAAAAGAAGATATTTTGAAATATGTTGATAACCACTATGGACAAAAGACATTTCTCAGAATCTTCTTTTGGGTTCCACAGAAAAAAGTCATTTAATTTTGGTATGACATGAGGTGGGGTTAATGATTAAATGGTTTTTGAGTGTTGGGTGAACTGTTCCTTTAATGCAGCAATTATTGTATGTAAAGGACCACTTGAACTTCATAGTCATAGCAACACAGTCTTGTTAGCTGTAGTTTTTAATACCAGTTCATAAAATAGTTGATTATTTCTTCCAATTTTGGCATGAACATGGTCAATAGGGAAACAGGACAAATCTCAGGCTTTTTATATCTGTTATCAATATTTTTGCACAAGTCTATTGGGCTTTGCTGCCCCTTGAAATAGCTTTCCAGGATAACTAAAAGCTAGCATTTTGCAGACCTTATTGGTAAATTTATTGAATTTCTTTATATGCAATGTTAGGGTATATTTTTTGGGAACAAATGTTTATTTTCTTCATCATATTTAGCATTTAATATGAAACTTTGAATTCCTATGAAGATAAAGACTTTATATGGTATATTGTTTAAAACTAATAAAATGTTGATGAAAATATACATTGTGTCAGGTGCATAATTTACCAATAAATAGTTTACCAATAAATTTAGTTTTTGCTATTGTTTCATATAAAATATATAGTTTGACCAAAAAAAAATCAATGTGATTTTCAAACTGACGCTTCTGATATTATGAAGCATTTTTTATTTAATAAACACTTTTTCACATAGTTTAATGTCACATGACAATACAGAAACACGCTAAATGTTTTTTTATTTGAATAAAATAACTAAAAGGATAGCATAGTTTCTATAATGAACGAATAAGGAATGCAGTGATCCATCAGTTCAAAACTATTTACAAAAGTTACAAATTAAATATGTTGCTTTAGTCCGTGACTCCAAAATGATGCTGGTGTTTGGGCAACCCACAACAGTTTTCCTGACTGGACATCATTTCTGTGCTGCAAAGTCATTAGCAAGATCATCCAGTGCATCAGCAAAACCTAAACGAACACAAAATAAAAGTATGTTTAGTACGGTTGCTTTACATTTTCTCTAATAAAGCTTTGAGTCAGTCAGTTACACCTCTGGTAGATAGGACAAATAAATATATGCAGTCATACATTTTTATTAGTATATTTGTATCTTCAATCGAGGATAATAAGACTCACCGGGGTCGCCTCCACTGCTCTGTGCTGCTGGTCCTTTATCTGCTGGTCCTTGTTCTGCTGAAAGCAGGCCACCAAATAATCCACTTCCCTTTTGCTTTGGTTTTTTCTCCCCCTCAGATGGGAAAAGACCTCCCATGCCCCCCGGCTTATCCTCCTGTTTCTTGCCAGTAATTGTTTCCTTCACCTTCCTTTTGGCAGCAGCAGCTGAAGGATTTAACAAAAGCATCATTAAATTCTGT
Source organism: Botia almorhae (assembly GCA_036877575.1). Classification (NCBI taxonomy): domain Eukaryota; kingdom Metazoa; phylum Chordata; class Actinopteri; order Cypriniformes; family Botiidae; genus Botia; species Botia almorhae. The sequence continues at coordinate 8,451 of JAZGTJ010019578.1, read as the reverse complement.
TTAATTAAAGTTTTCTACTTTTCTGCTGTAGTTTCATACACTGCAGCTCTCAATCAGTTTAGCTCAATTTTTTCATCCCAAGCAAGGGTCACAGACAATTTAAGACATCCTTAAAAAAACCATAAAAACAATTCTCTTGTGGATTTTTTGGAAAACTTTGCCACCAGGAAAGGCTCATTCTACATACTTATAAGGTTTTAAAGTGGCATGACCAGACTGTAAAAACATTTCAACTTTTATACAACACAAACGCTGAAATAATATTTTAATATAATGGATAGTTACATGTAAATAACATCTGCTGCTAGATTTTGTGTCTATATGGAATAGTATTATGTTTTATTATAGACCTTTCTGAACTCTGCTCGTCATATTTCTACTAGGTTATGGCTTTACAAACTGGTTTACAACAAACAAATCAAAACATGTATTTTAATCCATAGCAGAAGTTAATATTGTGTAATTCTCAAGCATTATTCACATTTGTTCTTAGGGTGTAGTTATGATGTATTCACCGCGTAATACGTGATGTTTGTCAGTGAGGGAGAAAACAGGCCAACTCAGATGCCATAGATACTCAATGACTGGCACATGTAAATGCTGAATTTACATTATCAACATGTAAAACAGGTATCAGGTAATACTTTCCTTACATGCTTATGTATATAGGGTTTATGTTTATTAAAAATGTAACAAGCAGTAAACGTATTGTTTTGTTCTACCCTTATTTACTCCGATAAACCCATAGTGTCTGTAGTTTTTATAGTTTTTAGGTTTCTCATACATAAGGAACTCACCTGCTTTGTCCACAGCCTGGTCGACAAATTTTTCCGCTCCTTTATTACCCAGAAAGCCTGAAAGGAAAGACATGTTTGTAGAGTCCTCAGCTGGTGGTGTTGGCAAGCGTGTCAGAATGTCAGTGTTTTGGGCAGCACTGGGCATGCGATTTTATTATGGCTGCTGCCCAGTTAAAGCAGTCAGGGAGGTGCGTGCCGATTGGTTCCTGTAAGCTGGGTGGAGTAGAAAAATGTTCTCAACAGAAAGAACTCAAGCTTGCTTGACTGGTTTACTTTGACCCATCATCTGTCAGGGTTTCAGTGTAACAGTGTTTTTAAAAATAACTGAATAAAGCAATGTATTTCATTTTGTTTGTGTGTTTGCTTGTTTGTTCATTTTTTGGCCTTTCATTTTTTGTTTATTTGGTGGAGTAGTAAGATTCGTAGTAAGGTTTATACAATACGGACAGGTCTTTTGCAAAGTCTTGTTTATTGATGCTTATTCTTAATTCTTATTGTTTCTTAATTCATAGTTGTTGTTTTTTTATTAAAATGAATCAAAAAGCAGTGGTTGCCTAGTTACCGTTTTAATACGTGAATACTATGGGTATCACTGACATCGGGCGTATTGTTTATGTTTTGGTGTGCATTGCTTTTCTCTGAGCCACTGGAAAATAATGGGCTGATAGTCTCCGCCCTTAGCTGGAATGTGGACGAATTTGAATGACTGTAAAATAAAGGCTCAGATAACGCACAGCCTATGAAGCTTTATAAAGTAGCAAAGGCACAATGCTTTTCATGGGATTATATATATATATATATAATCCCATAAACAAATCAATATAATCCCATGAAAAACATTGTGCCTATATATATATATATATATATATATATATATATGGCCATATAGGTTTTCATAATAGATGCATATTTAATGATAATAGACGCATATGTGTGGGTGTGCCGAGAATGGGGAGGTGAGAAAAGGGAGGGGTGTTCTGGGGTGTGAAGGGTGTGCATATCTTGATGCATATCTTGATGCTTTCACTGTTCTTATATTAGTATTCATAGTTTCATTGAATTTAGGGTGCAGCTGGTTATGCCTCATTTTTAAAAGCTATATATAAGTTGTTAAATAAATTACGAATGTACAAATACCTTGTCATGTTATTGTTTTTGGTACTTTAAATATTATTTTTTTATTTCATGTCATTCAATCATGTTCAGATTTTGGTTTGAGACTAGATTTGTTAACCTTTTCAATGTTTGGTAACAACAAATAAGAAAGAAATAAACATGAGAATGGGATTTTATTTTCCACAAAACTGAGTTTATTACAGATTTATTAGAGTATTTTAAACAAAATTTGTGTTTGAGACATCGTGGTTCCCCCAGGTCAATGAATGAATATGATTGGTTGGTTAAAATGAGATTAATCCTAAGGCAGCATGCATGACTTCCACAGACATAAACAAATCCTGAAAACTAGCAACTGCTCTGATATCATTGCACATTTGGTAAGTTGTTTAGAAACTACATGTAGGAGCATTACCAAAGCCTTAAGACAATGCAAACGCTCTGGAACCATACTTACAGATAATGCTTGAGGATACTTAACAAGATATCCTCAGACATTATCCGTCACATCAGTCAACCTCTTCTATGGACTGGACTATCAGTTATTTTACTGGTTTGTGTTTTTTTTGTCTCAAATATTATGAGCGACAACAGATAAATATAGATTGAGAGTGTGTTTGTACTGGAATTTTTTTATATCTTTCCACACACTGTGTAAAACATTTTTTTTATCCAGCTAAATTCATTGTATTGGGTGGAGGAGAACTGGCTTTAGGGCAGCTAACAAAGGCAGGTGGCGTGTAAAAAGAATTTACCGTACGGATCATGCGCGTAATAGTTACACAAATGTGATAATAATGCACACTGCACACTTTACAGTAATTTTGCATAGCTAAATAATAGTGTTTTTACATATTAAATCTTGTTAATAGTATCTGTATATGTTTACGTATGTGTCCGTGTGAAGAAAGTGATCAACTGAGGTAAGTAGAGGTTGTTTGTGAGGAGAGAGAATGAGAGAAGGTCTCTTGTGTCCATCAGAGGTTTAGCATTGAGAACATTCAGGCATTGCCAGCAGCTAATGACTTCTCTCCTCTGAAGCAGGAAGCAGAGCATCATGGGGACCGTTCATCCAGACATCAGCCTGAAATGGAGGAGAAGGATTATCACAAGGAAAGGATAGACATGTACTCCTCAGGGCTTGGTAAAATAGCTTTTTTGAGCCAGGGGGACACAAAGCACTGATGTACGTTTTACATATGTTTTTCCACTTTCGGCATTACAACTATTGTGTTGTTGCAAATAGAAAACCTGTCTGGCAAGTCACAAGTAAAAAAATGGGTAAAAATGACATGGTCTGACAGCGAGGTCAGGTTAGAATATGTTAAATTCTTAAGGATTTGCTTAGATTTGATTACAAAGGCTGCAGTTTTCAATTTAGTAATAACAGTTTCACAGACAGAATGTACCAAGTCACATAAGACATAATGACTCTTACTGGTGGCTAAATAAAAAAACACACAATTTTTAAATATATGTATATTCTAACAACAATGTTTAAATCTGTGGTATTTTGGGCACATTTTGTGAATGCAGTCTAACAGATCATTCTGGTATTCCTTGCAGAAAACAGATATTTGTGTTTATGGAAATGTACAATCTATTTGCAGTACACACTTAAAGTGTACATACTATGTACTTAAGCAATAGTAAGAGTAGAATGGTAGTATTCTGTTCTGAATATAGCCCATATCTCCTCATCCTCTCACCTACTGTCCAGCATCTCCAGGCTGCTCAACAGCTCCCTCTTTCTTTGAGAGCTCCCCCTGGAGGCAAATAGACATTAACACAGATCAGTGTAAGGTTTATAAGGTGTTATAAGGTGAATTGTACAATTATGTAACAAATGCACATCTTCTTTGTTATTTCGCTCAGTGGTTGACTTCAGATTCATGGATGCTCAGACTTTGCAATCTGATCGAGATACAGTGACAATACCAACCAAGTGTCAAATTCATATCTTATGTTGCTCATTTCAGACAGACTGATGCAACCTTATAACAATATTCTTGCTCTGAAATAGTGCAGACATTAAGCAATATCTGTTATATTTTGATATTTGTTAGTTGGTTTGATGTGTTTAAATGAAGAGATTTTAGTTTTTGACAGTAATGGAGTTTAATGTGGAGCGTGTTCATCATGCTTTAATTGCACACGTGCATTTTTTAAAAGCACCTCAGTGTTCTCCAGTTCATCCTGTCCATGATTGGGAAAGAAGCAAAAGCGAATCAAATTATGATCATCAAATCAAATAAACAACAAAATCCAGAATGGTGCATTAAGTCATTAAAATCGTACATATGTATTGAATTATAATTGGTTTATAGGAATAAGAATTAGTAGTGTATTATGTAGTGCATCACAAGACCATCAGTGCTCACCTGTTTGACCAGGCCAGTGGATGCAACCACACCCTCCAGCCCTTCCACTGTCTTTTCTGACACCTGATTGGCTCCAGCTACAGCCGTCTCACCCACAAGATTTGCCTGCTCGGTTGTTTTCTGGGCAACTAGGATAGATAAAATAGGACAATACTAGAACAATTTAAAGTGCCCTTTTCTTTTGGCATCTTTTATTGAATCAGTGTTATTAGAAACCAAATATTAAAATATCTGTTTTACCTGTGTTTACACTTGTCACAACACCTTCCTTTGTCTTTGTGCCTGTCAATAACAAAAAGTTTATTTTATTTATAACAGTTTAAGAGGCTAATTCATTTAGAATAAAATTATACTACACTCAGACTTTTAGTAATTCCTATAAGCAAATGAATAATCCACAAACTTTTACCAAACGTTTAAAACAATTCATAACAATCCATCTCAATTTCATGTTATTTTTAGATGGGTGTCTGCTTTTTAGCTGAAGCTCTCCGCTCTGGCTCCTGCTCTGTCATAGTATCCTTTCACTTAATGTGCTGCAGAACAAAGTCCAGCTCTCCAAGTTTCTCCAACACCCAAGAGCATCTAAAAAATCTCTATCTCCGAATACACTGTTGTTTGGAACCACTTAGTGCTGTTAAGAAATACAGATCAAGAAACATCCCTCCCGCTTTGAGATGCTTCCTGCATGCTAACTCTGCTAACAGTGGAAAAAACCCAGTTTGGCCTCTGAAAGACCCTGATGTCTCCAGCACTAAATTTCTGCCACACAAGTGTCCAGTAGAACAAGCATGAGCCCTGTTCCTTCCCAGAACCCATGAGCCCACAGCAAAGTGCTGCACCCCCCCCCCACCATACACACACAGAGCAAAACAAATACACCCCTTAAGAAAGGCATGACATTGCCGTTGTTGTTCTGGACAAAGAGCTGATTTACTATCAAGCCATGCAATTTTTTGAGGGATCGGCCTTTGCTTGCAACATGAACACAAAAGCCTGGAATCCTAAGTTATTTATATCATAATCAATAAACTGAAACTATTACCTCTGCCCAACCACTGCTGCATTATGATGTCACCGCCAAAGCAACTCTGATAACGTGACGAGGCATTTTTTCTTCAGCTGCAGCTCACAGCTCACAAGAAGGAGACTTTGATGTACTAAATATAATTGTGTATAGATTATAAAAGCCCATTGGATATGAGAGACAATATTTCGTTTCTTTTTTGTGTAAAGAAAGACAGAGACGGCAACAACCTTATATAAATATAAAAATAAGATCTATTATAAAGTTATACAAGCCATAATTAGATAAATAGTTGCCTTTGTTAGTATTCTATAAATTTGTCTGGATTACATAATCTCCCTTTGTGCCTCAATCCAACTGCATCACCAATTTGTGAGTCATTTTAAAGTTGAATTAATCTGGACTATCCTCATAGAGTTAAATTGATGTTATATAATAATTAAATTGGTGTTATGTAATGCAATAGAAATTAAAGTGGCAGTTGTGTGAACAGAACAGTCTATATGAAGAGTAAACGTTAAACATTTCACAAGTTCTCACTAACATGCAATCGCATATTATCATAGATGCATATCTGGCGTGCTGTTTGGGGGGGCTCTGAATTTAGGAATTTGGACCGAACCTAGAGTACTCCCCCCATTCTTGACTGAGGTAGATACAAGCCAACAGTGAGGCAATGAGGTGGTGGAGGGTGGTATATATACGTACCCCTCCCTACGTGATGATTGGTTGGATTACATTGCCGTGCTCCTCTTGAACTTTGTTAATAAAACTTCATTTAAAATGAAAGGTTAAAATAAGAGTTTGCAAATAATCAATATATTGAAATGCATTCATATACATAAATTATTATACTTTTGTAAATTATTCATATATATCAGTGTTCTGTGTGTATTACAGAGGGATTACTGTGGTTACGAGCATCCTACTTGGATAAGTGTCATGGCATAGGCTGTTCTCTGTGACTTGAGAATTCTTTAATTAAACTAGTGTTTGGAGGAACACATTTATCTCCACCTTCAATAAACTCTTGATCCTAGGTCATACTCAGACTCTTTCCTTCTCTCTATCTCTATTCCTTCTCTCTATAATATAGAATATGGATGTCCTGTTACGCATTGCTTTGCATGTTAAGACTGGTCTATGATGATATGCCAACAGAACCATATTGATATATTTACATAATATAATGCTTACATTGCAAAGCCATGTAAAGCCATAAAAACCTCCTGGGTGTTGTGGACCCCCTGTTGAAGACTGTTGATTTAATCTGTACTTACACCTGTGTGGCCATACTGTAAAACTCAATACAAATGTGAGAATTCACAATTACAAACAAGTTTTTTTCCACTTGAGCACAGACTTACACAAAGTTATAGCATGTTCAAGTAACTCCATGTTAAAGCTCACACTAAACAATCTCCCCCTCTGACGTGAAGCATAAGTTATTTTTTAAACAGTCTAAAAGCAGAGATTGTTTTTTTCATGCCATACTGACAGTCTCCCATCACTGATGTGTACACACACTGAGAGCCATTATGAATCATAAAAGATTGTGTATTGACCCGGGCAGACCTCGGTCTCTGTGGACCGGAATGTGAAGTGGACTGGAAGGAAATGGGATTACAGTGGAGTGTGTGCTTGCAATCATAGTCTTAAATCACAAAACCAGATAACTTTTAAATAAACAGTTTAGATGCTACTTTACCCACAATGCTTGAACTAAAATCCAGACGTCATGTACAATATGCAGTATTTATGATAAAAAACCTTTAATATTCAGAAATCATTTTACACACATTACATTTTAATATAGTTAAATATTACTCTACAAAAACAGTAATATATACCATTAGTTTATTACTGTGTATATTCAAGAGCCCATTAAATGAATATTGGTGTGCTATGGCTTTCGGTCTGCTTCAGCAATCGGACTGAAATATGAACACTAACAAAAGTATGACATCTTACCCTTACAAATCCTCATAACATGGCATATAATTAGAGTTGTACGAAATAAAAGGAACTTTTTATTACAAAAAGAGGATTCTTTGTTTATAATGGATCTGCCTGCTGATTTTTTGCCTTGTTGAAAGGTTTGGCCACTCAGAGCTCATCGATTGATTACATCCTGAGTAATTATTGGCGTAAAAGAAAGTGCTTTGTTTCTTCCTGTGCCCTTATCTGTCTTTGTCGATTTCTATCTTCTCTAGATTACAACATAGAGTCTTAGCTCAGGATTGAGTATTAATGCGATGAGATGAAGGTTCTAGAAACCATGTGGAGGGCTCTTTGTTATATGTCGGTGTTGATCATAGCTGATGTGGATCAGTTCAGCCAGATGGTTTTGTGATCTGATAAGGAAAGACAGGTAGATGGATGGTGCTGGTGTGTGTTTGAATGCTCTGTGTTGTGTAACTGTGTGTGATGACTGATCACAGTCACATGTAATAATGGTCTCATGCCTCACATTTATTTTCATTGCATAAGTGTTTATTTGCTTATCATCAATGTCCGTAATTCAGTATAATCTAAGATCTAAGCCAAAATTATTTAATATTTATTAATTTTATATTATATATTTAATCAGATGAAAAAAATTAGGATACTCGATACCATGATGGTTATTATATTTATGTATCATTAAAAAAAGAAAAAGATTTTGTTTCTTCAGAACTTACATATTTTAAGCACGATGTTAGGATTTGAATGTATGCATTTTTGCTGTAAAAACAAATGTGATGTCACAAACAAATAAACTTTTTGATTTGTATTTGTTAAACTTATATTTTAAACTTCCTTTTAAATATACCAGGTGAAGTGTGGCAATGACATTTTGTCATCGGTGTGGTTTCAAAGTATGACGCCCATTCGTTTAGCCCTAACACATTACCTTGTTAAATAACATATGATATCTACTACATTATAGGAACTAGAGGAAAAACACAAATGTAGACGGATATAAATTACATAAATAATACATAAATATATATAATATCAAGTGTCCAAATCAAAATTTACCAGATGTTTTTTTTTGAGACAGCTAAACCTTTTAGCTAAACCTTCTAGACAGCTTTAACCTTTTGCTAAAACTTTTACTTTTTACAAATTATATAATAAATGTGTGTAT
>JAZGTJ010019577.1:0-10829 GCA_036877575.1 Botia almorhae | reverse complement strand
GTGTGTGCTGTGTACTCTGCTTTGAAGATATCATTCATGTACAGCTGCTTTGAAACAATGAAAATTTGTAAAAAGCGCTATATAAATAAAGTTGACTTGACTTTACTTGAATAAATGAAAAACAGATCATTCTGACTGATAGAGAGAGTATGCTGAGTTCATTGCCAGAGGCATTATGGGCAACAAATGACTATGACATTGGTCTCATAAAACATGTTCAACCAGTGAAGACAGCAGTGAAAAAAGTAAGCTTAGCTCCTTTTAGAAGACAATATAGATTAAGAGATGAAGCTGTCACAGGAATCAGGCCAGTAATAGAAGGAATGTTACAGGCAGGAATATTAACACCAAGTCAGTCTACATATAACACATAATATTACCTGTGAAAAAACCAAATGGAAAATGGAGACTGGTGCATGATTTGAGGGCAGTGAATGAGGTGGTTGAGCAAATCAGTCCAGTGGTACCAAACCCTTGATCTTAAAAAATATTGATCCAGCCAAAAAATGGTTTTCAACAATAGATATGACTTTAGCATATTATACAATTCCTTTACACACTGATAGTCAGGATCTATTTGCATTTGAATTCGAAGGAAAAGAATATAGCTATAACAGATTACCTCAAGGGTTCATTCACTCCCCACATTTGTTTAATTCAATATTAAAAGATGTACTGACAATTGATCATATTCCATGTGTTCTATGTCACTTCCGGTTGAGTTGATCGTCAGCACCTGTGTCATCATGATTTGTGCGTGTATTTAAGTTCCGGGTTTTGGGATGTTAGTCATGGGTTATTGTTTGGAGTTGTTATTATCGTTTGTGGTTTTCATTCTTCTGTGTATTCTCTTTTGTCTTGCCTGGTTTTGGATTTATGCCCTTTTGATACGGCTGCCCTGGTTTTTGTATTGTATGTACATCGTGGTTGTTTTTGCACTTCACTGCTGTTTTTGCACTTGTCGTCGTCTCACTATTTTACGGTTTGTGTTTGTTCTGTTTTTGTATTCTTTATTCATTAAATATCGCTCATTATTTAGTTCTGTGTTCCCGTCCAAACAAAACCGGTCCCCCGTTACAGAATAACCCACCAATTTAGACGACAGCACAGCAGTGTATTTTGTATTTTTAAGTTTTTCAGTTTTTTTGGACTTTTTGTTGTGTTTTTTGGACCTTTTGTTTTGTTTTGGTTTTTGTCCCTCGTTTGTGGATTATGGCGTCTTGGCCGTGCCAAAATAGTGCATTTATGGAAATCTATGTTGAGAACTTTTTAAATGAAGTTTACGATTTGCCTATTGAGGACACATAATGTCCGTTTTCTGCTTGGTATTAGTGTTTGTTCTGTTTTTTGTATTCTTTATTCATTAAATATAGCTCATTATTTAGTTCTGTGTTCCCGTCCTGTTTTTCACACAAACACAACCGGCTCACCATTACAGTAGCTGGGTATTGTAGTGAATTTGTTCCCAATTTTGCAGAAAATGCAAAACCTTTGAAAGAAATGATGAAGGAAGTAGGGGTGAAGAAGATGTCAGTAAAATTACTGTGGAATGACGAAAGTAACAGCTGAAATGAAGGCAGCAATGTTGAGTGTAAATCAGCTCAGTACCCCAGATTATCAGAGACCTTTTCTTGTGGATGTGGCAATATTCCAGGGTGGACTAGCCACAGCAATAGTACACCAAAAAGAGGGGAACAAAGACAGGCCATTAGCTTGGTATTCCACTTATCTGACTGATATGCCAGATTTGACGCTATGTGAAATGAATTGTGAAGCATTGTTGTGGGCCTATAAGAAAGCGAGCCAATTAGCTCTATGTGGACACACAGAACTAAGATCTACACATGAGGTGGTGGAAATTCTGGAACAACAGAGGTTTAACCTAGCACCAAAAAGGAGACTAAGGTATTTAATGTTGCTAGAAAAAGCTAATTTCTCTATCAGAGTCCTAAAGACAGTAAACAAGGCAGAAAGGCTACTATATTGTAAGGAAGGCTTCCCGCATTCGTGTGAGACAGATAGCATCAAAGATATGAAACTAAGAGAAGACCTAGATCGTGGGCCATGCAAAGGTAGTCATGATTTCTTTGTAGATGGGTCGTTACAAAAATGAGGAAGGAAAAAGCTGCATGGGTTACAGTGTGGTAAGAGGGAGCTGTGAAGGTGGCACTCCAAAATTTCAGGTGATTAGAAGTGTTAAAGTAGCAGAAGGACTGCAATCAGCACAAAGGGCAGAGATCATGGCCCAGACAGAGGCCTGCACAGCAGGGACAGGCCTAGAGGTAAACATATACACCGACTCAGCCTATGGGTTTGGAGTAGTGCACTATTATGGGGGAGTGTGGAAAAGCAAGATCTTTGTAAGGAGTAATGGTAAGCCCATAAAGCATAAAGAGGACGTGCTGAGCTTTTAAACTGCCAACCAAAGTGTCAATAATCAAGTGTGCTGCCAATACTAGAAGTTCAGACTATGTAAGTAGAAGAAAATAAAATGGCCCTGGCTCCTCAAGCCCTCGCCCTGGCACCTCCCACCATCGATGCCACCCTGGTTATCGATGGTGCTTATACGGCGTGAGGACACGGCTTTCGGGAGGGGGAAGTTATGTTATGTGTCAGGACTCTTATTTTGAGGTTTCGGTTTGTGTCTGGTTTTCACTGTTTTCACACACTTCCTGTTTTGTAATCATCATCACCTGTTCACCTATGACTAGTTGTTCTATTTAAGTTCCCTGTTCTTGTGTTCAGTTTGTTGGCGATTGTTGGAATGTTGCTTGTTGTATGTTTCCTGGCCTTTGTATTTTGGCCTTTGTATTTTGGCCTTTGTATTTTGGACTTGGTTTACTCGTTTCTTGTATTTTGGATTCTCTTTGTTTCACGCTGCTGTTTGCATTTGTTGTTGTCCATATCACCCACGGTTAGTGTTTGTTTGTCTTTTGTTTTTCATTTATTAAATATTCTTGTTTATCTAGTTTCCGTGTCGTGCTCCTCGATTTGGTTACAAACACTACCGTACCGTAACAGGAACACAAGTCCACACTCTTGGAGATATCTGGCAGGGAGTGCAAAATATAATGTAGTTATTGGGAAGAATTTGCTAGAGCGTATGTCAAATGGACAGTCTCCGGTAGGATGTAAGGCTGGAACATGCAACCCTCTATTAATTATGATCAAAGATGTAGGAAAACTTGACGCAGGAAGATATATGTTAGCAGCCTACATGTCAGGGAAAGACCCAATGGGATTGTTTAAAATTGAAGTGGTTAATAGTCAAAAATTGACCCCGAATAGCACGGCAGAAGACAGTTGGAGAGACGCATTAACCGTAGTAAAAGTAAAAACAGTAGAAGAAAAATTGGCTATGGAAACTGGGTATGCTGAAAGAAATGAATGGTTTGAGTGGGTAATGTATACAGCCAGGCAGATGAAAATATCAGACTGCATTGCCTGCGCATCAGCTAGACCTAATTAAGCTACGACCTCATTTAGACTGAATACAGAAAATGACCTAGAAGGGTTGAAGTGTGTACTTAGAGCCTTCTCACAAAATTTAGGAAAAGAGTGCAACACGGTAGACCACCTGTTTTCTAGAGTAAAATTTAAACATGCCACCAAATGTAGCTGCATACAAAGGGAATTATACATGCTTTGTCAGAACAATAGAAGAGCTGGAAGTAAAGAATTTGTCAAGATCATGGTGTGCAGAAATCATAGACGTAACCAGAAACAATGATGGTTTTAGGAAAAATTTGTTTGTTAATCATAATTTCTCCAGAGCAGACTTATGGTAGATTTGTGGAGATATGAAAATCAGGCCAAATTTAAAATATAGATGGAAAGGAAGTTGCGCATTAGTTCAGTTGATTATGCCATTCCAAATGTTTAAGTCAGTAGAATTTCAAAAAATTGTAGGAGCAGCATCTGAAAGTGGAGAATTGCAACGTTTAAAAAGGGATACTAAAACGGGGGGTTCATTTAACAGCCATGTTTATATTGATGAAATAGGGGTTCCTAGAGCTGTACCTGATGAGTATAAGGCTAGGAATCAGATAGCAGCGAGTTTCGAGTCTGTTCTTTTCTGGTGGTCAACAATCAATAAGAATGTGGACTGGATAAATGATCTGTATTACAATCAGCAAAGATTTGTAAACTTTACTAAGGATGGATTAAAGGGTATTGCAGAACAACTAGGGCCAACCTTGTTGATGGCACAACAAAACAGAATAGCTTTAGATATGTTGTTGGCTGAGAAAGGGGGTGTTTGTCAGATGATAGGTGGAGCTTGTTGTACATTCATTTTGAATAATACCGCCCCAGATGGAAGCATTACCAGAGCCCTAGAAGGATTGAGTGCCCTGTCAAAAGAATTGGCTGAAAATTCTGGAATAGAAAACCCCATAACCAAAGCTATGGAAAGATGGTTCGGAAAATGGAGTGGTCTCATGACCTCCATACTAATGTCACTATGAGTGGCCATGTCAATATTAGTGGTATGTGGATGTTGTTGTATACCTTGTATTAGGGGTTTGATCTTGAGATTGATTAACACAATTGTAACCAAAGTGATGTACCAAAAGGTGGAGATTGACGAGCCACTCTATGCAAGTATGCGAGAGAACGTGGATACATTGATGTGAGGGACCAGCCACAAGGTGCTAGTAACCTCTCCTTCACACAGACCCTCTACGTAGCGCAAAGTTACTGGGTTAAAGATCAAGCTGGAAGATACACCTTTTTACACTTACACATATAGAAAACTACAACGTTAGCAAAAGTCTCTGAACAGAGTACTGGCAGAGCAAACCACATTTTTGTATTCTCCAATCATTGCTGTGAGCTTTTAAGAAACTTTTTTATATGCAAGTGCACTCTGAATGAAGGATAAAAGAATTTTGAAGGTATAAAAGCAGATATCTCCAAAGGTATGAAGGATGAGTATAATGTAAGAAAAGCATAGAAAGGCTTGCTTCATTGCTTTATCAAGCTCATATATATACACGATTGATTAATCATATTTTGGTCATAGATTAGAGTCTATGAAAGGGGGAAATATGCTAAAATAGTTTCTTATTTAGTCTAAAAAGAATGAAAGCATTACAGAATTAATTGCTGAGCAAATTTTATTTTTATGATGATTCTGTCTCCATTATAAAGTATTAACTAAATGAACACGTGCAGTATCGTGATGAGTGTGTGTAGGCACAGGCTGGAAGTTTTAAAGAAGTTCATGAGTTGGGTAAATATCAGAAAGAGTTCAGTTTAACTGAAAAAAAAAAACATTGAGGGATTCTAATTGGCTCAGAAGGCATAAGATGTTATTTTAAACAAACCGCAAGGACGGTTTGAACCGGACTGGCGAACAGATAAAGGGGAACAGTACCCTAAGATAAGGAACCTATAGCATGGCGTACGTGACCTAAGGGGTATAAAGTGGGGCTGCACGGAAGAGAGGGTGTTGCATTTAGCATTGGCTTTGTGTGATCACACCTAAATGTATCCAGTGTTGTATGCTGTCTGAGTACAACTCTCCAATAATTTGATTAAACTGCTCCTTCGACTTGACATCTCTTATTCCAAATCCACGACAATGGGCACGCATTGTTGGATTCCTGGACATGTTGTCACCTGCATGGGCAGGTGAAATTTGGCACACAGATAGAGGACAGTCTGAAATGTTATTGGGCCAAATTTGGTGTCTCTACCTCAAACCCTCTAAACTCATGTTTATGCTCATAACTTTTCACTTGTAAGTCCTAGAAACAAAATATGTTCCCTTTAATTCCTTGTCTCATGCTGATTTATCCACATGACATCATTTTCTGTCATGTAAATTTTTCTGCCATTTAAATTTTTCAGAAGACCTACTTTTTTAAACTCCTCCTGATTTGCACAAAATTTGGTACATAGCATCTAGACACACCACACACAAAAAATTGTCAAAGCTTTTTGACAAATCCAAACATTCTTAAATAATGCACAAACGAATTTGACAAAAAAAACATGCAAAAATTAAAAAGGATTGTATGTTCGCAATGCTTTTGTATATTGACATAAAACTTGATATAAGTCATATGCATGATCTGAGAGTGCATGCACCGTTTTGTCACAGTGCCGCTACTGGTAAAATAGAAAACAAATGCTATTTTTGCTTAAAACTTTTGAATGGTTTGTCCTAAAATCATGAGGGTGGTGCCCATAGATTCCTTGAGGCATACAGTATAAACCATTTTTAATGCTGTTGTAAGTGGTTTTAGTTGTTTTTTTAATGTGTTATACTCTTCATTAGTGTACACAAATGTTTCACTTTGTACCTATGGTTGCTGCTTGCAGCTATATTTGATATTGTTTTTTTAAAGAGATGCTGGTATTTTGTGGGTAAATTTGCTCAGTGACTCTCCGGCAAAGACATTTCAGCTGTGATCTTGTGAGAAGAAACTTTGGCAGCCATTTGAAGGAATGTCAGGGCTCATATACTTTGCATTACTGAGAGTTTGGAACCTTTCAGAGTTTTCATTGTTACCGTGTAGTGCAGTATCAATGACAAATGGTGTTACGGATGACAAGAGAGATCCAATTGCGTTAACTCAATTGCATTCTTTTATTTCACAATTGACAACAGGTTGCAATAAACAGGAGTGAAGAAGATGAACAGACCTGGCACAGGCAGAGGGAAGCAGGCAGCAGGAATGCTGGAAGGATGACGGGCAGAACAGGAGAACAGGCTGACAGTGGGCAAAGGGCGGAGATGCAGGTGATCAGGCGAAGAGCAGGTGGTAGGTTGATGGGCAGCGGCGGAGTCCGGAGCAGGGAAAAACGAAACGGCAGACTCTGAGGCAGAACTAGGAAAAAACAGAAAAATACAACAGATAGAATACGTGGCCCGAAGTCTAAGACAGCGAATGCCAAACAAACATCAACTAGGGTCAGGAAACTGGCTAAACCAAGATGATCTGACAACAGGTGGAAAACACAAGGGAATAATAAAGGGGAGATAATGAGAAATGAACAGGTGCCTGTGATTAATGGAAACTAGGAAGGGCTGAAGAAAAACGAGAGGGCGGGGAAGACGAAGACAAGGTGCCCTAGGTTAATGCCTTTCTTTTTCAGCTGAACAGAGTTATTTTAAATAATATCATGGCTTTTCATAATAGCAAATGCTTGTTGATGCTTTGTAATAGTACTGAATAGTGCACAGAATATTTAAAGCTCCAAAAAGTACATCCATCCATCATAAAAGTAGTCCAAGTGACTTAAAGCGGTTAATAAATGCCACAGAAGCTAAATGAAATGTCTGTAAAAGAAAAGTTTGCTGCAAACACAGCTCATATTTTATGTACCCTGTATTATCTGACAAAAACCTGAAAAACCTGTGTAAAGGTTACCAGCATCTCACAGGCCTCCTGTGCCCTGCTCTTGATGCTTGCAAACTGCTGCGCTAAATCCAGACCTGGCCACAGCTGATAAGGACTTACCACACTGCTCAAAGTCCACAGGCTTAGCATGTAATGGGAAGGAGCTCACATTAAATCTTGGTCTGAGGACAGCACGTACAGGTGTATGAGAAACGTCTGTGAATACACAGGCTGTATTTAACAGTTTGAGTAAGCTCTTACAAAGATTTAATTTAGCAAAAAAACATTGTGTTGGAGATAAAGTAAGTGTATTATGAATAACTAGTCCTTACATAATAACTTGACATTCTGTGTACGATGTGACCTAGTTTTTGGTGCTGTGTGTTGCATGATGATAATGGTTGAAGGCTTTTTGTACCTTTGCAGTAAAAAGGATTTCAAATAACCATGACATGACTGCCATCTGTGAGGCTGTGAAAGGACACTGAGAAATAAATAAGGCTGTAATCAAAAGCTGTTACCCCACACACAGTTCATTTGTGTTATCAGCCCATCTGAGTTCTTGCATTTCAAACATTTTCTTTATTTCCTTTCGGGACTCAGATTTGAGATGGAGATTCTTTCTATAGTGATAGTGGAAAACCTCAGCTTCTGTGTGATGGTTTTGCTAGTTCAGTGTGCCCTTAAATAATTACATTTAGATACAGACAAACTACCAAATAATTCTCTGCTGTCAATTACAATTTAAAGTCCTTATTGGTACAGTTCAGCCTAACCCTAAGATAGTTATTTTCATTTCAAGTCTTTAATAACTCATACAAGATCTCCTGGTTTGATTCTCTGTTTTAGTAAGACAAACACAGCAAATAGGCACTGCTGTGTCAGTAATGCTGAACTGTGATAATTTTGTTCTGTATACACATAATCCTTTTAATGGATTTTTTTTTTGCAATTTGAACTGATACAAGTCGACAAAAAATATGTTTATGGATTATTTGTTTATTATTTGTGAGTGGTCCTGTAGTTGGTACTGGAATGGATTTATCACTTCATTAGGTCTAACATGATTTGCTGAAATAGATTTTTCTCTGTGTGCTGTGACAAATGTCATCTCAAGCTGTGTGCAGGACAACAGCAACAAGGATTCCCGGACACTTTTATATGAGACTTCCATATGTGCCTAGTATAACATCATTAAGACCAACACAATAAAAGCATAGATTAGTCTTTATTATTATATTTATAATATTTATTTACTTACAAAATATAAACTATTTAATACAAACTTTTTATAAAAATATGATTTTCAGTATGACAAAAATATGATACATACAAATGCACATAAAAAATATATTGTTCTATACTGATCTACTACTGAAGAGTGCATTATTTATAATTTACATGTAAAGGATACATTACTTTCCCATGTGTTCATGTCTCTTATGCCTTTGTGTTTATTGCTGAACTAATGATCTGCTTTTGTCAGCTGATCGTGGCTGCATCTCTCTTCTAGTATTACTCGACCTTAGCGCAGCCTTTGACACTATTGACCACAAGCATTCTACTAAATAGGCTTAAAAACTAACATAGAACACTGCCTTACTCTGGATGGATGCTCTAAAAAGCCTGCTTCGTTAGCCAAGAATCTGGGTGTCATTTTGGATAACAAATTGTTCTTTGAAAGCCACTGTTACAAAGCCGGACTCCCCGCATAAACTCTTATTATAAAGAGTAGTTTTCTGTTTCCTGTGTCATCTGTGTTCACTTACTGTTTTTGTTCATCGTCATCACCTGTTCATCCGTGATTAGTTAGTGTATTTAAGTTCCATGTTTTGTATGTTCTAGTGTTGGTCGTTGGTGTTGTTTCGGTGTTTTTTGTGGTTTATCATTCTATTGTGTATTCTCTTGTGTCTTCTCTGGTTTTTGGATAATTGAACTGTGTACCTGGATTACGATTTTGGATTACCCCTGTTTGGATTCTATTGCCCTGGACCTGTCTTATGTTCGTTGTGGTTTGTTTTGTATTTCACTGTTGTTCGCATTTGTCGTCGCCTCACTATTTTTATAGTTAGTGTTTGTGTTGTTATTTACATTTACATTTAGGCATTTGGCAGACGCTTTTATCCAAAGCAACTTACATTGCATTATACTACACATTGATCACTATACAGTGAGTATGTGCAATCCCTGGGATCGAACCCATGACCTTGGCGTTGTTAACACCATGCTCTGAGCTACAGGAAAGCTTTGTGTTTATTTCATTAAATATCGTTTGTTGTTTTGTCCTGTGTTCCGTCTTTATTTTATATCACAAACACTACCGGCCCATCGTAACAGCCACATTTCCAATATTTGTAAAACTGTGTTTTTTCAGCTTAAAAATATATAAAAACTACAACACATGCTCTCAAAGCCAGACACTGAACAATTAATTAATGTATTCATGACATCAAGACTTAATTATTGCAATGCCCTACTTGGTGGCTGCCCTGCAAGATTAAGCCAAAAACTCGAGATGGTTCAGAATGCAGCAGCCAGAGTTCTCACGAGAACGAACAAGTATGACCATATAAGCCCCATTTTGTCATCTCTACACTGGCTGCCTATCAAGCATCGTATAAATTTTAAAATAGATTACCTACAAGGCCCTGAAAGGTTTAGCTCCTCAATACTTAAGCAAGCTCCTCTCCTATTATAGTTCTTCGCGTTCACTGCGATCTGAACATTCTGGCCAACTGTTCGTACTGTTAGAATTTCAAAAACAAGTGCTGGTGGTAGATCCTTCTCGTATTTGGCACCCAAACTTTGGAATAGTCTTCCCAGTGTTGTCCGGGAGGCAGATACACGGTCATTTTAAAATTAGACTAAAGACCCACCTCTTGCCTACACATAGTCATATGGATTTATTACTCAAATCCCTTAAAGGATTATTATGCTGCATAAATTAGGTAAACCGGGACTTGAAACACTTTCCACAAGAACAGATGTACTGGCTCCACACTAAATCTGTCTGTCTTTCATTCCCCAAGGTCCTGTAGTCAGCTGGATCCAAACTCTGAGACCAGAAGGTGGGGGACTGGATGAAATGACCATTAACCGGGGGTTAAGTTGCTACAATGTTGCAATTTTTATCTTGGTTCAGTTCGCATTCACAAGGCAATATTTCCAAACGGACCAAACTTGCTTAATACAAGTCACGTGCGAGTAAACTCTCCTTTAAATGGTCAGCGTCATCTGTTTATTTTCCAGCACTCTGCTCAGTTGTTAACTAAACCAAATGTCAGGATGGACAGACAGCACTGGATTGCAACTGGATTGTTGCGGCTTTTTTGGTAGCTGCTGTTATATTACTTCATTATTTTGAGCAAGAATCAAAACTTAGGCGGGACAACATTCGTACCATGCACCTATTGAGGAAAAGAGCAATTAAAAGACATTTTAGGAAAAGACGCGCTTTGGTTTTGAATGGCGTTGACATGA
>JAZGTJ010019576.1:0-10829 GCA_036877575.1 Botia almorhae | reverse complement strand
CCAAATACAGCATGTCATCTGCTTATAAGACTCCTCAGATACATTTACCCCTGGTTGGGAATCACTGATCTAGAACTATTAAACTCTCCTGTTAATCTTAAATTGAAATATAGTGTGGTTTGTCTGGATTTTGATATTTCAGCTTGTTAAGTGTCAGTGTTTTCCAAGAATATTTCACAAAATAACCAGTGAGCTCAGATAGGAAACTATTTTTTCCTCTACCACAGTCTGAGCCCCATTTTGAGTGGCATGGAAATATATTTCTCTTTTAATGACTCCTGCGTGTTTGCTGGGAAAGCCTAGCTTCTCCCTCCATAGCTAGTTTTGGAATACCTGGAAAAGCAAAGCTATGCATCCCAGCCTTTTAAAAGCTCCTGATTGTAACATGAGGATGAATCACTATATCAAGAGCTACACAGGGAATTCAGAACTACACTGCAACAGGGAGATGGAAAATGTAGCTTCATCATAATATTCCAGATGATGATGCAAGAACAGAACCAATGGACAAATTAGTGATGAGCTCCAGAGTGATGAAAATTTATTACATAAATATGCAGTCATCTGTTTAAAAACTCATGATATATAACTTTGTAATCAGCTTTAAATTTTAGTTCTAAAACCCAATCCATCATCAATCTAACATATGTATGCATTATGAAACATCGGCCTGTTGTATCCCCCCCCAAAAGCCCCCCTGCGCTGTACCAAATGCTTCAAGACGCGTGGGGGATGCATTTTTAAAAGCCCAGGATGATATTTATGCCTTTCATCCAGCTTGCTGCCCACAGCCATGGCAGACTCTGAGCTTGGCAAGACCTTTAATGTGTAAACTCACTCACAGCTGGACAATTCTTCCTTTTTACTTCTATTCTGCAGCCAGTGGAACACAGCCAGTCCCTGAGCCTCAGTCCATTTTTTGTTTGTTTTATGAGCTCAGCTGTTGCACTAGGATTTACGTTCATCTGTCTCTGATGGACAAAAGCATATCACAATATGCCTGTTAACTTAATCTCCTTGGATTCACCTTGGGCTTGTGTAAATTATTAGAATCAGAGAGAGTCTGAGGCATGCAGTTAAGATTGCTTGTTTATCAAAAGCTCTTTTGTTCAATTAATAAATTGACTGGCATTATGGCACATTGTTTATTTTAAAATACTGTTTTGTATGCAAGTGTATTTGGGTCACTTGTAATAAATACTATGGTACAAATCACTGATGACTAATGACACTTCAAATACTTTTACTATTTTAAACAAGGAGAAATTGAATTATTCAGTTGAATTGTCAATTCAAATTTATTTATATAGTGCTTTTTACAGTGTTACATGTTTTAAAACAGCGTTTTATGTAAAAAAGCAAAAACACTGAAAACAGGAAAAATACGAAAGAATAGATGGTGTAGAATAGATTGTTTCCTTAAGATGTATATTAATCATACTAATTAGTGATACTAAGATTGCAAACAAAGATATAAAGATGCCTAAACCGATGATATCTACAACACGTTTGAACCATTTGAAGAAATGGATGTGCATCGGAAATACCTGCGACATTTAGTCAATTAACATGTTAGATGACAGGTATCATATTAAACATTATATGCAGTTCCAGCTTACATGGAAATGGCCCTTAGAAAGAAGATACAACTTCTGAACAGGAATATAATAATATACTATATATACTTAATGATTTAACAAAATACCTTAGAGCACCATCACACTGGCTATACTCCTGATATTCTAATTAAATGTTGAGAAGTTGAATCACATTCCTCTAAATGCATTTTGACTGGTGGCGGCAAGCATGATTTGCGCTGTTTACTTCTGTCTCTTTTTCTTATTATGCTGTACAAAACAAGACTGGAGATCTGCACCATTTTACCCTTTAAACATTGAATCGTTATGCTAAAAGATTTTTATTTCTGCATTTTGTACTATAAAATGCTTTGTGTGTGAATAAACACTGAATAAACTAGATTTTTTATAATGTCATGCAAGGTATCAAATCAATCTAAGCCATTTGGCATTGTTGAAACATCATTTATTATGATATATTATAATTTATTACCGTATAAGCCATTGTTTTGATTGGTTATACATTGATTTGACTGGCTAATTTAAAGAGACAGAGGGTATCAAATAAATGGCAGGTCTGCTTTGAACTACAAAAGGGTTTGCAATTCACTGATCATGTTAACAGCATACACAAGAAAATTACACAACAGTCTTTGGTGTAATTTGACAATTGTGTGACTTACAATTTAACTCTTACAATATATACTTTGTCAGTATATATAGTAAAGTTTATTCATCTTGTCCTCTAACATGCATCCTGCCTCTCCCTCAGTACAATACTGAATACACGGATTATAATGAGTTCTATGACTACACAGAAGAATTGACTCCCACTAATATTCCCACTGAGGAGGTCCATACAGACACCAAGGTAAACACTCTTGCTCATCTGTGTGGCCCATGTGCATGTCAATCACTGTGAGATTTCTTTAGCCTGCCCACTTTCACTCTGTGTGGTCTCTGATTTATTACCCTGTGAGATTCATGCTTCCAACAAGAATCTCTTTCACTGTTCTGATGACTCTCTTCACATGATCTCTTTCATCATTGTACTTTCAATGATATGCAGGGTCCAAAATTAACCTGAAAACATTTACTAGCCAAAATGATTGATTACCAAACATGAAACTAAATCTTTGTTGTGTCAATGTCAGCATAACATCTGAGATGATCTTATCTGTCGCAGTAAAACTGTGCCGTAAAAACAAAGAATAGAAAACAAAGGATATCTTCTGGTAATTTTCAGGTAAACTTCTGATGATCAATATTGCAATTTTAAAGGTAAAAGTGAAAGCCATGGACACATGGTTTATTTAGGAGACAATTTTATTTGAATCTCATCATGATGGTCAGACTATAATTCTTGCGAAGTGATTTAAGCCATTATGTTACAGCTTCCAACTGGTGAGTAATTCAGTTTCATTTAATTTCCAAATTAGATTTCTACTCACATTTTGCTCACAGCTGTTAATTTTGGACCCTTTTCATATGTTAAATATACTAATATACTGTTAAATAAACAACTATTTAACAGTTGTTATATATAATATACTGTTAAATAAACAACTAAGTTGTTGTTTTATACGGACCAATGCATTAACGTTAATATCTCAAGATGAATTTGTCATCGCTCTGAATGATGTGAACCTTTTGTTTGATGTTTACACAGCCCGACATTGTTGATGCCGACTACTATGTTGAACAGGACTACGGCACTGAGGCTCCTGCTGTTTCTCTTCCAAATAATGAGGTAAAGATCCGCATGCTCCCAGTCAAACCTCATTTTCCATTGACTGTTTAGAGGTGCACTCAGTCATTTGTTCCCCATTCGTTTTTTTAATTTAATTTAGTCTTGATTTCTTGAGGTGGTCCATTGTGATTTCTCTTAACTGACTGGTTGTACATCAGTCTGACATTTATAGGTACACAATCAAATAAAAACCACTGTGCCATTTAAAAGATAGCGTCCAACCGAATTTAGTGAAACCACTGCATCTTTTTTTATTTATGTTATTTCCGAAGTCTGACTATTCCACCGAAGTCTGTTCTGAGACATTGTATTAATGTAGTCTAAATGAGAACATCCAGATTTACCAGGAACAGCATGTCTGTGTAAAGGCCAAACGTCTGCTTTAAATAATACACCTAGAGGGGTTGACGCAACTTTATAAACCTCTTCTGGTATACAACACAAAGGTTGGGATTAACGAGAGGAATGCTACATTTGTTTCTGCACTGCATACAGGCCCCTGGCTGAGGAAAATTGTCAGACAGAGAAAGAGAAAGAAAAAAGCCATTGGAATTACATCATTCTTAGTGGAAAGCACAAACGATGTAAAGCAATACGAGATTTCAATGTAGCATTATCACATGCAAAATTTGCGTGGCTTGTCATCCTAAGGCAAAACCTTAATTACTGCATCATTCGTAAGTCGCTTTGGATAAAAATGTCTTCTCAATGGAAAAAAGTAATTTTTAGATGAATATGTTAAAAAAAAATTATGATTATAAAAATACTAGCAATAATTCACAATCATGTTTATCAAAGACGCTGAAGACTTTGAAAGCTTTAGTTTTCGGTTTTCTTCAGTTGCAAACAGATCAGATATTATTAGTTGTCACTTATTCAATGATTTTAAAATGATTTAATTTTAGTTTGAATGTTGTAGATTTTGAAATGTGCTGCTATTGGGTTCAGTGTGTTTTGAAGAGAACCTGGGTTTATTAGAATAACCCAGCTATCATGGAACATTCTCAGAAAATTTCTGTCAATGTTCTCTCAAAGTAATTAAAAAACTTTCTTGCAGTAATTCTAGCTTTCTGCTTTCAGCAAGTGCTTTGTGTACTGTCTGTCCTGTGTATACGTTTGTTAAAAAGAAAAAAATGTGTGTACGTTTGTTAAAAAGACAAAGAAGGTGAAATGGCTAGTCGGCAGTTTAGTTTGTATCTCCTTACCCTCAATGTATATTCAATTCAATTCAACTTTATTTATATAGCGCTTTTCACAAAAGGACATTGTTACAAAGCAGCTTTACATGTATGATAATGTACACAGCACACAACGACAGACATACAGACAGACAGACACACAGACAAAGAGAGACAGGTAGGAGAAACAGGTGCATGTTATACAATCATTTAAGGTGTAGGAATAGATAGTTTGGGAATGTATAGCAGACAAGGACACACACAGTCTTGTGCTGTTTGTTTGTGAGCCCCCTCTGTAGCTTCCTTCACCCTTGATGAGTGCACAATGTTGGGGCTATCCATCTCTGAAGAGGTGGGCATCCTCAAAATCGATGCAGATGATGTGGGTGTTTCACCAGCCTCATACCCGCAATATGAGAAGCTTGTGAAAGTTTTAACTTGTGCTGTGGCCAGACTTGAGATTGACTGGCTAGTTGGAAATTTGGGGAGATTATTATTTGTTTTCCACCACCTTGTTCACTTGGGATGCATTTAATATCCATTGAACCCGCATCCCAATGTCAACCATGTTAAGAAAATAACTCCGGGAATATACTGCAATTCTATGAAACAGAGATGGCGGTAATTGCAGTTTTAATTACATACCTGTAAAGCTTCATTAAAGGAGTTATAATGTATAGTTTGGTGTGTACATTAACAAACCTCTTGATAACCAACCTATGATTTGTCTTCCACGAACCAAGAATACAGAAAACAAGGAGAAGATAGTGGATGACTACATCACAGGAATGGAAGAGGTTGGAGTGGATCCCACTGTTGCTCCGATCGAAAATGTGGAAATTGTTGAGTCCAAAAGCACTAATGAGGCCAACACTCAGGATTTTAAGGAATATGACATTAATGAATATGATGCAAAAGAGATAGACCCCAACCATTATGATGACTCATTCTACGACTACAATACGAACGGAGCCAAACCCACTGGTTCTGCTTATGAGGACGAGTTCGGTCCAGGCCGACCCGCTGAAACAGAGGTCACAGAGAGCAATGTAAGTTGACTTCACTATCATACTTATGCTATAATCGTCTCAATTCTTCTCTGACTGAAACATTGTAATACTAATGTTCCATATTATTAGTAATAATACTCTTTTACTTGCTATCATGTTGTTTTCCTGCTGACACAGCAGCATATAAAAAAGACTTTTATCTTTAGCCATTTTTATTTGGTGTGTAGGACACAGGAAATTAAATGTTAGCTGTGTGATTGTGATGTTATTCTGTTATAATTTGACTCCTTATTTTCACAGCACACACACACAAACACTGACCACAGTGGCTTTGGGTTATATTCTTCATTCCTGGAGAGAGATATCATTCTGGTTTACAGAAAATAAACATACACACTAAATTGCTGAATTTCTTGGATGATGCTTATGTGGAATCATTGTATAAGTGCAGGGCAAACGACAGGGCACTTTTCTTGTTCGTCTCGGGTTGTGTGCCATTCAGAATTTTATTGAGAACACCAATTCACCCCAATTTAAGCTTCTGGAACTTAATATACATTGGTATTCAGTCCGAATGCAATGATGAGATGTCCTGTTTGCCTGTCAAACTATGTATTTCAATGGTGTGGCTTTGGGGAGCATAATAAAGGAAGGCGGGATCTTATGCAGAAAAACCTAATTTCCCAGAATGCTGTGTTATAAAATAAATACTTTTAAATTTTAGGTTGAATAAAAAAGACTGAATTCCAGTTTAGTATATTTGTCTGTGTTGTTAAATTGAATTGTTAATGTTAAATTGAATTTTCCGAATTCAATGTAACATTCTGTGGGGTGTGGTCAATTTCATTACAATTTGAACTTATAAAGTTAAAGAAAGCTAATTCCTAAATTCTGAATTTGGCCCAAAAGAATTCACACTTCATTTGAAATCATCCTCACAGTAGTGACTGGGCATACTGCTAGTTCACCACTTAGCTTTATAGAGTGATGTAGTCTTTTTTGTGCATTACTGTAGCTGTAGTGTTTAATGTACTGTTTAACAGTTGTTTGGTCTACAGGAATAGTGCTTCCCCTGTCATTAAATCTAAGTTTGTTATGCCTCTGTTGTAGGTTGGAGGCTATGGCGGTGAGAAAGGGCAAAAAGGTGAACCTGCAGTCATTGAGCCGGTAGGAAAACTCTCTGCATGCAGCTTTTACAAGTACCAAATCAAATGCAGCTACAGATAATGCATTAATATGCGGTTCTATTGAATTTTGAGTATTTCAGCTCATGTTAACAGTCCAGAAAAAGTGTCTTATGCTAATACTTTTATAGCTCAATGTGTTGTTCACCTAATTTTTGACACCAATTGCATTATTCACCTTTCTTGAAAGGTGGAAAATGGGCAATTGGGTCATTTAGACTAAATAAACCACATCTTTTGAGTTCCCCTTTATTTTTTATTGATTTCCTGTGAATTTACACATTGCTCATACTCAGAGATTTACGGCCTGCCCAGCATGCTACCATACTGATGTTTCTCTTCCTCTCCTTCTTTTCCCTTTTTCAGGGGATGCTTATAGAGGGGCCCCCAGGACCACCAGGGCCCGCTGTGAGTATCACAATTTTCCACACGGTTTTCACACATGGAGAAACTCTGTGGGGAAAAAAATACCATTGTGGAAAATGTCTTAGCCACTGGCAGTAAAGCTAGCTTATAGTTAGTGTGACTCTTTCTGCATATCTGTTACTTTTGCCTTACAGGGCCTTCCCGGCACTCCAGGTATACAAGGCTCCCCGGGCCTGCATGGAGATCCTGGCATGAGAGTAAGTTAAAAGATCTCAAAAACACATCTCATCTTGTGCTGCTTAATGTCATTAAATGCTGTGTGTGCAAAGCACAAGCTGTACCTACACTCAAAGGTCCTGAGACCTAGACTTAAAATTGGACCAATTACAGGTAACAGTAGTCTGGGCAGAACATTTCACAACCTTTTTTATCACATTATTAAAAGAAGTTAGTAGTTTTTGACTTCCACATGAGGACTATGTTAAAGGTGACATTGTTTAAAGCATAGTAAACTATTCCACAGCATTGTCAGAATCAGCTAAAGACAAGCAGCATGTCACAACTATGTGAACGATCAGATGTACTTACTAGAAGACCTGGAAGACCAGATCTGCCTATAAATCCTCACTTTAATAACGTGACCAGAGCCTCTCTTTCACATTAATACATACTCATTCTGCCATGGATCCTTATGTCAGTGTTTTATTCATTGTTGGAAATTCATTTAAAAGTTTTAGGTAATGTAAATGCACTCTCTTGATTGATTCAAAGAGAATAGATGTCCTCCATATAAACAGAAAGCTGGATATTTTTTACACTGTAAATTTTATTGGCACTTGGCCTCCTCTTAAACATCTTCCACAGAGTTAACCCTTTCAATGCATTCTGGTAAACAGACAGCACTCCCACCACCAAGATGTCTTGCATCTTTCAATACAAAGGGCTTTTGTGTGACAGGGGAAGCGTCTTCCCACTCTCCCTTTGATCTCGGTCAGTTCCTCCATATACAAAGCAAAACTACAGCTTTTGTAGCCAAACAGGCATAATTAACAATGATGGCCACTTCCCTTTGGCTGAAAGGTTTTTAACTAGTATACACAACCCATCATCCTCACTATATATCTGGGAGCCCGTGTGCCTTAGGTGTCGGTGTATGTGTTATGCAGAAAGGATGTTCGCCCAGCCTGCAATACACTCGTGCGCACACGTGCAATTACGCAGTCATATGGGAACGATTTAAAGTGAGGCGTTTAAGAGAGAAGCGTGACATGCCTGCTAAAGAGATCCTTCACGAAACTGCTCCAGCAGCATTCCATCATATATGTGTGTTTGCAGTACGGTCCTCCGTGCTTTCTTGCGTGGTGTCAGATGCATTACGAGCGTGCACGCGTATAAACAGTGTAATAAAGTGAACTATAAACAATGCAAAACATAACTAAACCTCAGTATAAATATAAAGTGAAATAAAACAAAATATATCATTACGGGATAATGACGGGCCTTAACTCAATTAGCTATTTTTGCTGTTGGGCGTAAGTAACTTGGTGGAAATCTTCCACAGTTTAGGTGCAATTTGTGAAAAGGAGCATTTCACTCACATATTCCAAAACAGTTTGGTCAAGCTTTGTTTCTTAAAGCATTGAGGGATTTGGAGAAGGTTTTGACTTTTCATGAGGTCAAATTAAAGTAATTCTACTTTCTTTTTCTAGTTTTAAAGAGGGGATTTATTTTAAACCTTTAAGAAACAATCTTTGATGTCGTTTCCATGCCTATAGTTTCCCTTTTTCATATGGATTAATTTTCCATATGCATTATGCCTCATTTACTTCTAACTTTTCTATCTCTCTCTCTCTCTCTGTCACCCTCCCTTTCTCTCTCACAGGGGCCTCCTGGGCGTCCTGGTTTGCCAGGTGCAGATGGAGCTCCAGGGCCCTCTGGCACCATCCTCATGTTACCTGTAAGCCTGTGCAAATCCTACAATTCTAGTGATTTTAATCAGGGCCTAAATTTACCCCTTAATATTAACCCTAAGAGAAACCACCAAAGTTATTTCAGATCAGCTACAGGTTCCAACTTTCTTAAACATCTGAAAAATTACTGTAATTTTAATGTTCAACTGGGTTATGAATTTTCACAGCTGCAGAGAACCCAAACTCCACCCCATAACCATAACCCCACATCACTCAGAGCCAACAGTAACTCTTTACAAACTGGCACTTTGGAACCCAAAAATTAAACCATAATGACAAGGCTGATGAGGGCACTGCATGTTGTAGTATCCAGCGACTCCTGTAAATTAATGTGTAGTGAGAGACTGAAATAAACCTCCTATTTATGTGTTTGTGGATGATTCTCTGACAGTTCCGGGCTGGTGGAGACGCTTTAAAAGGTCCAGTGGTGACAGCACAAGAGGCTCAGGCCCAAGCCATCCTCGCCCAGGCCCAGGTGAGAACCCCCGTTTAACTTTCCTTAATGTTAAAATAATTTAAATTAATGTACAGAGGCAGTTTTCTGTATGGCATTCATAGGCTTATTTCCATGAAAAGTTGTAAACACTCTGGTCCTTTGGTACTATTATACATTGCTTTTTATTCAACATCCTGTATAGACCCACAAAGCAACAACTGCTTAACCAATAGTGTAAATTGGCTAAAACTAGTATTAAAGAAGCTATGTAACCTTTAAAAGATTGTTAAACCCACCATACAGGTTTATAATTTTAACTTAACTCAGTTGGAAAATAGCTTTCTATTACCGATAGTGATCTCAGGTGTGCCATTATTTCATCTACAGAAATTGTCCTGTCTATGTACTGTATGTGTTCTGACTGCTTGTGATGTCCATGCAGTTGACCATGAGGGGACCACCTGGTCCAATGGGATTGACAGGACGAGCCGGCCCTGTGGTGAGTGTCTTGTCTTTAACTTTAATTGATAAGAAATAACCTGCCTGTTATCTAAATGCACATGACATATGCCGCATGCCAAGACTTTGTCAAGTTCTTGTCCAATTTCCCTTTTTCTGCATTGTCCCTTTTACCTGATTTTAAAACTAATTCCCTGATCTCATCACGCAAACAATAATAGGAGCATGTGTTACATTCATCTCGCTATGATGTATGACCAGAGAATGAATAGTTCTTTGGTTCTAATATGCTGTTAGGCTCTTGCATGTTCATTTTCCCAATTGATAAGTCGTGTACTTATCCTCACTATCTTCACTATCTTCAAGTTGAATTATACTTTCTTACTATACTTTCTAATTATATTTTCCCAAGAATTTATCATTCTCTTCTATAGCTGCCTCCCAACTGAATGCCTTTTAAAAGTAGTCTGTGTGTGACCCAACTGCGACTCTATAGATATGATATTAGTTTTTAGAAGGGCGTGTTTGGGTGTGAGAGGTTAAACCGGTCTGTGCGTGTTTCAGGGTGGTCCTGGTGCACCTGGTTCTAAAGGAGACAGTGGAGATTCTGGCCCACAGGTTATTATTTCTCTTTAGACTTTTCAGACCTTTTTTAATGTCTTTCATTCTTGTAATTGTGTTAAATGAGGACACTAGTATACCTCACACTCATTAGCAGGCCCATACTGAATCTACAGGGAATTTCATAGAAATCTCTGCAGATTTCCACACTATTGAAACATCTGTCATTTAAAACAGATTCCCAGCCCCTGCATGTTCAGCCATTTATTTATTTTAATTGGGTAATTTCCTTCAAGTATTTATAAGACTACAGTAGCTTCATCTGTGTTTAAATATCT